>JASAOC010001994.1:0-62126 GCA_030849835.1 Herpetomonas samuelpessoai
GATGCTGCGTCGGCGTCTCAGGGTAACATTCCTTTCGGTTCAGTCTTTCTCATTTTTGTCATCATTTTTTTCAAAAAAAAGGTAATCACAAAAACGGATTAAATATACCAGGGCGTTGGTTCGGAAGAAACAGACCGGCTGCAAGTGCGCGATAGCTCACTGGAAAGCCGCCTTTCAACGCGGATTGAAAGCAAGAGGCCGCTACATTGAGTGCGCTCTGCATCCCATGCTTTGGTGCGCATCTGATGAGTAGCGCTCGCGTTTTCTGAAGCTTGCGGTGGCCGTTGGCTTTCTCACCTCCACATTCCCGACTAGGTGCGGAGGCTCTCAGCGAGGTTTAACGAGCGTTTGACGTGCCCTGGCCTTTACAAACGTCAATGGGCTAGTCGGCGTTCCAAACAAAGACGCCTGCATCTGCTGCAAGGCATCAAGAGCATGCTCCTCTCACATGGCACTCCGTCTCTCCTCTTCCCGTTTCTTTCGTTGGTTCTCTTCTGCCCTCCTTGCGTTCTCAGGTTCAAGTGCACATCTTTTATCAATTGACGCACAGTCGTTAATCGGTTGAGGTAACCAGGGCGACAACGTCGTTTGTTTCGTCGTCTGCGTCAAGCATACTCATAAAGTGACAAGTAAATCAACAGAAATCTACACACACACACACACACACACACACACAAACACAACTCTTTTCCTAGATAGAATACAGCTGGAACTTTTCACTGAGCATTCCGTAGGAGACAGGGAAACATAATTAGTAAGAAAAAACAAGGCGGTACGCCCTCAGATCAAAAAAAAAAAAATAATAAAAAAAAGTCAGAAGTAAATTAAACGCTTATACATCAAAGACCACAGAGCCATTTACGCTGTGTTCTCTCTCCGTTATACTCCTTCTTATATATTAAAATCCTTCTCGCCCACCTTGACCCCTGTGGTTTGCATTAAATCTCAACATAGAGAATCACAAGGTCTCGGTGTGCTTCTAATCCTACTGTGCTGTGTAACGTGGACTTTGGCTTTTGTTTTCGTGTTGGTGTCTCAGGCCTATCACTTGACAGGGTAGTCTCCCAACTCCACGCGCACGGCACTCCCCTCTGTTGTTGCACTCGCACGTTTTCTGGGAGTTATTCCGTGCGATCTTTTGTCTCTCTTTCATCCTTTCTTTCATAATTTTTACCGTTCCAATTTGTGCAGCGCAGCGCACAAATCTCTCTTCCTCAGGTGGAATCGCGCCTCTGATATTGCCATTTCCAACAGAACGACGGTGCACACAGGAACTGCAAAAAACAAAATAAAAGTAGCACACCGTTGACGGACGCGACTTGTTATCGCATCGGTCCAAGGATTCCGATCGCTTCATGTCTTTGCAGTATGACACGGAGCTCTTCGCCAGTCTTGTGGCGACTGAGCGCGTTGGGCGTCGCAGGGTGATGGAGGAGGAGGAGCGTAGCTTTGCTCCGTTAACCGAGGCGTCCGAGCGGCGCCAGCAGGAGCGGCGTGCAGCCAACGCCTTCGCCCGCACACCTGCCAAGACTCTGTTCACCTCCAGCCCATCCCCGGATCGCCCAGCGGTTGGGGGGCCTGTTGCAGTCGGACTACCCCCACTGGCACCGAACGCGTATCAGCGCGCCGCAGCCAAAGTCCGCACCTCCGCACCCGTGAAGCAAGGGCTGCTGTCTGATAGCGGCGTCCGCACTGGCCCTCCTGGGCTCCATGCGCTGGTGAACAACGTGAAAGGCTCACACTTGATTGACCTCTCCACCGTCGAGCGGCCGCGTCTTCTGCTGGAGTCTGAGCAGCAGGAGGCGTACCAGTCCCTTCTCATGGAAGAGGCCTTTGCCCTTGACGCACTGCTGCACCTCGAGGAGGAGAGCCGCCAAGAGGTGTTGATGGCGGAGCACGCGCGAGAGCGACAGGAGCGTGAGCGCCGCGATCAGATTCTTAGTTTTCACGAGTGCGAAAAACGAGAGAATGACGCAAGGAATCTCATTGTTGCCTGGGAGCGGACTGACCGGAGACGCATCGCCAAGAGCTACGCCGACTTCCAAGCCGGACGTCCGTTTCAGCTCCCAGTGCTGGTCACAGAGACCACTTCCCAGGATCCCGAGGGCCTGCGATTCCGTCGCGAGGGAGGCACCACTCAGCCGCAATCGCCACTGGCTGTGGCCCCCGGGGGCTCGTTCCCAAGGCAAAACCTCTTTTCCCGTCTGGTGGACCTGGAGGCGGCAGTACGTACGCACCTCGTGCGCAGCGGCGACGCAGAGCGCGGTGACATTGAGCACGCCTTCCTGGCAGCCCTACTGGAGCATGAGGTGAGTCACACACAGAAACCACCCCCCGCACCCTATGACACGGAGTCCCCGTCCCCGGCGCCGCCCGACCACCCCACGCCGGCCGCCGATTCTCCTCCTCCCCGCCCACAGCACAAGGGACAACCACTGCACCCCGCAGGTGCCTCTGCCCAAGAGCTGCATGCCCAGGAGCAGCACAAGCGCCACGCCCAGGAGCGGGAGAACCTGGCAAACGAGGAGGCAGCACGGCGCGACGATGTTCTCATGGATGAGCTGTCGGCCTTTGTTACCTGCCTCTCTCATGATCCACCTCTGGCAGCACAACCGATACAGAGCACCATACCCACGGACGAGGAACAGGGCCGCGATGCGGTACTGTCCGAGGAGATCCATGACCTCTGCGACATTCTCGTCTCATTCCACGAAGACTACCCCAGCCCACAAACCTCCATCATAGACAAAGTTACCCTCCAGGAAGAACTAGATCGCAACACTATCTGCAATGACGAGCTAAACGAACTGCTTGGCCTCATCACCCAGACGCACGGTGACCAAAGCCCTCCCAGGAGTCCAGCCACCTCGCGTGCTGCTCTCCTACCTCCTGAGGCACCGGCTCTCCTCAGCCAGGCGGAAGCCTCTCTACCCGTCGGAGATCCACCCACAGACAAGGACGCGACAGCCGAGACGGCCATCTTCGAGAGTGAAGGGGCTGCGCGCACTGACATTGAGGAGGCCGCCGCTTCCGACGCGAGCGACGCCGCTGAGCGTGCTGCTGCCCGTGAGGCTGAGCAGGCTGAGCGCGATGCCCTTGCCGCCGCTGAGGAGGAAGGCCGCGGTGCGATCGAGGGTGAGGAGGCCAGCGAGCGTGCTGCTCTTGAGCGTGCTGACGTCGAGGACGAGGAAGCCGCGAGTCGTGCGGCCGTTGAGAGTGCCGAGGGTGCTGAGCGCGCCGACGTTGAGGAGGCCGCCGCTTCCGACGCGAGCGACGCCGCTGAGCGTGCTGCTGCCGGTGAGATGAGGCTGAAGGGCTCGGGAGAACACGATACTGGGGAATCCCACGCTAGCAGCGTGGAGGATGTTGGCGGCTTTGACAGTATTTTGGATGAGTACAGCCGGGCTTCCGTTGCTGGCGACGGCAGTGAAGTACCACGACGTGGAACACTCGCGGATCCTCGCGTTGAGCGAGCTCTGGTGGAGGAAGAGGAGGACGAGCGGATAATGTTGGAAGAGACAGAGGAGAAAGAACGCCGTCGTCTCCAGCAGCGCGTTAGCGCTATGTCGATGCTCGGGGTGTCGGTTGATGAAGCGGCCGCGAACCCTCCCCGCAGGAAACTGCCCACCAATACGAACTTGGAGCGGTGGGTGATGCGAAATCGCTAAAAGCATGGGCGCCGTGTGCGATGTGGAAGTCGACGGATGACGCGATAACGCGGGATGCGTTGCCGCCTCTTTTCTGTTTTGTCACTTCTTTTTATGAGGAATTCTTTGAGTGTCCTGAACGCTGCCTCTTTCGTGAAAAACACGATGAATCTTTGAAGCGCTGTACGCACTAAAAACTTTGCCACAATGTGGAACATCTGTTGCGCCTTCCGTAGCACCTTGCGTTGACTCGCGCGCATGAGCACGGGTCTCGACAGCGGGCGTGGTAGGCGCGCGGGAATAACAGATTTCGTCAGTCAGTTTTTCCTCCAACCTTGTAAAACTGACGGTGTAGGCGACTGTATATACGAAGTCGAATGACAAACTGAAAGCAAAGAAAGAGGCATTAGTGCTGAGCAAAGGAAGACACTCACACAGGTAAACAGGATAAAAGTCGAACTCGGAGGTGACGCGGGGGGAGGGGGGGGGGGGGGGGAAAGCTCCTTGAAGAGCTTCCCACGAGTCTTTTGGAGGGATCTTCGTTCACCCTCTGCCGATCTTTCCCTCCTCATTCTGGTGAGACGTGCGGAAACGCGTGTGTGGCCAGAGGTTGGACGGTTCGTACCTATGGAAGCCCGTTACGTTCGCGTGCATTTTTCTCTCGCAAAACAACAACACACCTCTGTTCCGTCTCATCTAAGAACGAAGGCACCATCCTAACAGGCACGCCGCTTCACGTTCTCACATTGGTTAGGTTACGTTTTCCTTTCTGGAGATTTCGTTGTTTGAAGTTGGCTTTACTTTTGGTCCCTATCGCTCAGGACAGCTTCCCACGGTTTTCACGCTACACTGTTATTGTGTCGTGTGTTAGGCGCCTTGCCACCTGGCGCACTTCCCTGCCAATCGATGAGCACGGAGCGACTGACAACGGTGGCAGAGGTCGTTGCCTCCCTTCCTCCCATCGCCGAGCTGCTAGGTATCGACGACCCAGGCAGTGCTTCGAACACCAACACAACGACGTCTTCCCATGTGACCCGTTATCGCGGCAAAGCTGTCCACAGCCGCCCTAGGAACCTGAAAACTCCCACCTCGCTGCAAGCACCAGATGAGAAGCCACTGCCACCTTTGACATCTGGCCGTAGGATGGCACCTACTGTCCATCCGACGGCCCTTGTGCCGTGTGGCAGCTCGGGAACTTCGACGCGAATGGCCGCCGTTGAAAGTGCAAGACGACTCGTACAAGAGGACCGGCTAGCGTGGCACCGCATTCGGCAGAGCCTCGAGCTGCCCTTGGTGAACCGGAGCCAGGAGGACGTGATGAGCACCCTCGCGTACCTTCGTCGTATCCCATTCTTTGCAGAGTCCGCTGAGGACGATCTGCTTTCGGTGGCGGCAGAGATGGAACTCGTGGACACGCGAGGGACACATGTAGAAGTTGCCCGCGTCGCGTTGGTGCGTCGCGCGTGGCATGCAGACGTGAGATACCGTGGGCCGAGCCAAGACGAGACAGAGGACGCAGAGCTGGAGGGCACCGTAGACACCTGCGTCGGCATGGGACCCTCCTCAGGAAAGCGTCATCGGCTTGTCAGCACGCTGGGCCACTCTTCCTCTCCGCATTCCTACGGGTCTCCCGGGGCGAAGTTGGTGTCAGCGAGAGTCCTAGGAAGGCCCCAGAAAAAGCCTCCAGTGGGCGGAATCGATGCGGCGACAGACGCGGCATTTCGTCAGATAGAGTCGCTTCAGAAGGCCATGGAAGAAAAGCTGCGGGAGACACCAGAGGCAGAGGCGGACGCAGCTGAGGATGCCTTTCGCCCTGTGGTTGCTTTCTCCGCGGTGGAGGGCACGTCGGTCGCGAATGCTGAGCTCGGCGATGCTGCCAGCGAGGAAGACGAGGACGGGGAGTGCGAGGAGGAACTGTTAGAGGTGGCCTCATTGGACCCCCTCATGACGTTGGTGGAGGGTAAGCTGCTTCTGGAGCTGCCTTCCGCAAACGGAAAGGAGTACTTTCCGCTCGTCCCCGGCGATACCTTTGGGTACACCATGCTAACCGCCGCACTGCCCTCAGGCGCGCGCTACATTACGCTGGAGCCGTGCCTCTTTCTCCGCGTGCAGCAACCACAGCGTCGTTCGCGCAAGGCAAACGTGCTCACTCCCCTTCGACATGTGCTTGCCCGCGCTGTGGAGCGCATCTTTCAACGGCAGCTCAACTTCCTCCTGCGTGAGGTCCGTCCTCCTTTGTTTGAGGAACCAACGACGGCCAGACGCCCAGTGTCGGGGCGTCGTCGCTCTACGCGCCACGGCTCGAAAGCTCCACAGGACCCAAATCTGGTGCAATGTGCGCGGAGTTTGATTCCGCTGCGACTTACAGACAACCAACTCCTTGCCGTGGAGGGGGAGGCCTCGGATGCTCTTTTTCTTGTGTGGGAAGGAAAGCTTGCAGTGTCACGCGTAGTGCCCTTGAGCGCGACGCATCGGCCAGAGAACACCGCCACCACGGCCGTCATGGAGGTAGCGACGCTGACACACGGCGAGGTCTGTGGGGAACTCGGCCTCCTCGGCTACAACCCGGACGTCCGGCCGGGCGAAGGGGTGCTGTGGTCCGACGATTACTGGCGCGAGGCGCTGCTGGGCCGGTTCAAGACAGCACCGGACGCCTTGGATGGCACCAACGCCAAGTTCCTCAAAGAACTACAGGGTGGTCGGAGCGAAGAGGACACAGCGGCGGCGGCAGAACGCGAGATGGAGAAGCGCGCGCTCTTTGCTGAAGAGCCGGCCCCACGCATGGCTACCATCTCGTCGCACAACGCCTCGCTTGTCTACCGGCTCGATTACCAGGTGTGCCGTGAGGTCTTTGGCAACGTGGCCGTCACGCGTCTCCGCGAGTACGCCAAAGGGTATCCTTCCGTTGATGATCTGCGTGATCGGTACGACCAGCAGCGTGCGTGGGATGTCTACAAGAAAGCGGTGTACCAGGAGGCGCTGGACATTGCACGGAAGCGATGAGGTGGACTGGCTGTCCTCGGCCGTTTGTGCGTGCATTGCATTGACGAATTCTGCACCGGCTGTATGCTTTCTCTCAACATGTATTGCTTTCCAAGATAAAAAAAAAAGAGTGAAAAGCTTCCTGTGACAAAGGACGCGAAAAGTGAACGCAACGATGACATGTAAATTACGTTTTATAAAGCAACTACGCTAGGTTTTTTTTTTCAATGTGCTCACTTGCTCACCTCACTGGCACTCGTTCTGCCCTTGCCACCGTTCACGACGTTTCTTCGCACCGCTCTTCACTTCTGTGTTCCGCGGCGTTCGTTGTTTTGCTTTCCCCGGACCATGTGAGGCGGGCGTGTGTGTCGTCGTTCGACGTTTCTCACGTACGTGACCCATGTTGCCCGGGACCGTGCAAAAAGGAAATGATTGTGAGGCAACCAGTGATTTCTGGAATCCATATACGCAACGCAATGCATCACTGCAAAGGTATTCAACCCGTATGTATTTGAATCTGGTTTCCTGTGGTTTGTGAGTATCCTCTTCCTCCTCAGTCGATCCTCACATGTTGCTCCAGTGGTGTTGCTGCAATGACAGGCCCTCCTTCCCAGCACAGAAGGTAGAGTGAGTGAGCAATAAGCGCTGCCTGCTCCTACAGTGTCACCGCCACAGCAGCGATACCGAATGAAGAGCGCTCTCTACAAGGATGAGTGCAGCCTAGACGCGAAAACTTTCCTTTCTCCCCTTTCCTCTGTTGTTAATTCCTGCTCCCTGTGATGTTTTCGTGTGTCAAAAAAAAAAAAGAAGATAACATCAGCTACAAAAAAAAAAGTATCTTTGGCTGAACTGGGTAAAAGCTGATAGTGTCTCTTTCCCGACGATACACCCACCCACGTGCATCGGTAGATAACTGCTACAATAAACCGATTCTATCATAGAAAAACTTCCGTTTTTGACGATGTTGAACGAGTCGACGCTGCGTGAGTTCTACGAACATGTGTTCCCTGTGGAGCTGCTCACCAAGTGGCTCTCGTATGATCTGGGCAGCCGCGACAGTACCGTCGGCCCATCTGCTGGGGGCGCCATAGCCAAGACGGAAGACCGCGACGACGACGACGGCGCGGGTGTAGAGAGCATGGGCGTGGCCTCCGGGCGGCCCACCACCGGCCCCGCCTCCGTCGGTACCCCCGAAGGCTACCTCGCCCGCCGCGAGTTTTGCTTCACGTTGATGGGCGACATCTTCACGCGGTATCGCAGCTACACAAGTGCAGCCGAGCTGCGGAGTGAACTGGTGCGCAACTTCCCCGAGAAGATTGACGTGGGCGCTGTCTACAATGTGCGGCCCAACCAAAAGCAGGCGGTGAGCAAAATTGTGGCGCTTGAGCGTGAACTCGTGTTTGATATTGATATGTCCGACTACGATAACGTACGTTCGTGCTGCACGGGCAAGAGCATCTGCACGTACTGCTGGGCATGGATGTCGTGCGCCGCGCACGTGCTACACAGCGTGCTCACCGAAGATTTTGGGTTCAAGTACCTCCTTCCCGTGTTCTCGGGTCGTCGCGGTGTGCATCTGTGGGTGTGCGACAAGCGTGCCCGTGCCCTTCACAATGATGAGCGCGCCGCTATCGTTGGCTATTTGACAGTTGTGATGCCAAAGTCGCTGCGCAGCTCTGTGGTGGCGGATCTGGCGAACCACCGGCCTATCCACCCGACCATTCGTGGCGTTCTCACTCGGCACATTGAGCACGCCTTCCTGCGATTGTTTGTGCAATCTGAGCCAGAGAACCCCAACAACATTCTCTACAACCCGAAAGCCGCCGCCGTCGTCTACGATGCCGTTCTGTCTGTTCTCAAACAAGGTCGGCGCGACCAGCTCAACCGGTTTCAGCAGGCTCTTGAGTTGCACGAGAATCAGACAATCGACTATGCGATCCTGGTCAGTGCTCTGGGCAACCCTCAGGACGCACGTGACATCCTGCACGGTGCGCAGCTCCTCCTCATGTACCCGCGTCTGGACGAGCACGTCTCGACCATGCGGGAGCATCTGCTCAAGGTTCCTTTCTGCGTGCACCCGGGCACCGGTTCGTTGTGTTGTCCCCTCCGCTGGGAGAGCATGGACACCTTCAACCCTACCGTGGATGCACCGAAACTGGACGCAATTCTCATGGAGCGGCAGATCGAAGCCAAGTGGGAGGCCCCGCTGCGGGAGATGCTACAGGAGATGCTAGAGGACCCGGAAGAGGTCCGCACAGCGTAGTTTCGGCTTACGCTGTCGCGTGCTGTAAATGGCAACCGTTGTTTTATTTTCGATTGTTCTTTCTATCTTATGCTTCATAGAGTCATAGAATTGACTGCATACACACGCGCGCAGGACGTGAACTTTCCCCCTTGTGCTCGTCTGAGAAGATCTGCCTCTCTGCACCTTCCTCCCTGTTATCGGAACAAGTCTGCAAGAGAAGCCTCTGGAAAGAGGTTAAGTAAATGTCAATCCCACGAAACGAAATGAGCGCGCCTGAGGATGTGTGACAGTCCTCAACCAAATCGCGGCGGTCACCTCCGACCCCTCGAGCACACATAGGCGGAGGGTGCTTTTTCTCTTCACCGCTCTTTGTATATTGATGTTCGCCCTCCTGGAAGCCAAGTGAACTTGTGCTGTGCTCTCGCTTGGAAAGCGGGGGAGCACAGAGCGTATGATGCTTGAACAGCCCACGTGAAGCGTACCTTCCTGCCTGACTGCTCATTTTGGTTTCTCGACATACGCTTTTATGCATGCGTGGCGATGCATTCGAAGAAATAGACGTAGTGTAGTCAGAACAGTCCGATATTGAAGAGTTTTCTTTTTGTGTTTCGTCCTTGGGATAAGCCTGGGTCGCTTAGAGAAATCGCACGGCTCTTTCCGTTGTGGTTCTCTGTTTAACAAGCTCCACAGACTCGGGTCTCTGTTCACATAGCCTCCCTAGTTGCACCTCGTGTGTGGGGGGTAACCGCACAACAAGAAGTCCGATTGTCAACCTTTGTATTTGTCGGCTTGCTTGTTTACTGCCGTGCCACTGAGCAATGTTTAGCTTCGCCCCACCGGTAAAGGTGGCGCGGACTCAGCGCCTCGATGGCCCTGCGCACGGCAGCTTCGAAGATAGCGCCAACCGGTCCGCCATGGCCGCCCTCGCTGGTCCCTCGTCGCTCGAGGATGCCGTGATTACCTCGGGTGATGTGACGCTCACCCCGTCCTTGTTCCTTTCTGGCGCCGGTGAACACATGGCGTGGCTTGTTGATGAGAACCACAAGCTGTTGCGGCTGTGGAACCTGGCAAATCCCGCGTGGCGCCGCACCCAACCACGAATGGCGCCGATCCCCAACTTTGGTGGCGCCGACGAAGAAGGCCTTCCCCTCTTTGTCAGCGAAATGGGCGAGAGTGAAGAGTCACTGGCCTTCTGCAGTGATAAGGGCGTCGTCTCGAGCCTCGACCACAGCGTCGAGTTCCGCGTGCTGGACGGCGACGCGGCCATTTCAGCCTCGTGCTTTGCGTGCCTGCGGCGTATCGACTGCGGGGACGTGCTGCTCACCGCGATTGGCACCAACACAGGCAGTCTTGTGGTGGATGTGAAGGAGAATGGTGAGCGCGTGACCCTCAAGTTTGACCGCACGGCCTTTGGTGGGAGGCCGTTGCCTGTGTCACAGAGTGATGCACCGCGCAGCAACCGTGCAAGCCGTGCCAGCACAGGCGGAGGCTCCTCGCGCCTGTGGAGTTCTGTCCGTTCGTTTCTCTCGGGTGGGTCTGGTGGCAGGGGCCATGGAGAGGCGGAGGAGGAGGACCGCCAACAGGGCGTGTCCGCCAGCGACGGCGAGGAACCCGCCAACGGGCTGGCCTTCACCCATATCACTTTCCGCCGGAACTACCCGCGAGAGATGGTTGCCGTGAACGCGGCATCGGAGCTTGCGCTGCTGGAGATGAATGGCGGAAGCATTACCCCCCGCTGGATTAACAATGTGCAGGCTGCCCTCGGTCGTGCCGGCTATGTGGTGGCAGTGGCTGAGACACGTCACAAGATCAATGTCTTGTTTCTCACCACGCCAGCCTTGGCGGGCTCCTCGGACGGCCGACCGGCGCTCCCTTCCCTGCTCCTCGCCACTTTCAGCAGTAGCCAGGGCTCCCTCATCCACTATGTGCCCATGAATGCCGTGGCGGACGTTGTGAAGGCCGTCGCCGAAGTCCCACGTCACCACGTCAGGCTCTGCGTGCATGATAGCCACGCTCACGCGCTTGTCTTTGTGCGGCACTACTGCTTGCGGGTAAACATCCAGGTCGGCGTGCGCAGCCCGTGCCTCAGTGCCGACACCAGCATCGTGACGGGCGTCCCAGGACCCCTCTGCTCCACGCTGCGTCCGGACGGCTCGGCGGTGACGCTCGGGACGGACGGCCCAGTGACTACCTGGGAGAACCTCTGGGATAGCCAGCCGCCGCCGGTGCTCAAGTTGGAATCTGAGGCTGACACGGGCTCGTTCCTGGGTAGCGCTTCACCAGATCGTCTGGTCGATGTGGACCGCCGCATCGCGGCCATGCTCAAGGCGGTGCAGGCGGATGGCGGTCGCCTTACGCTGGACGCTGCAGTGCTGCAGGCCAGCGAGGACATCTTCACACAGCGCCGCGCGCACCACGGAAACTGGGCTCGCGCCGACCTCAACGCCGAGGACGAGAACATTGTGCTCTACGTCACCAAGGACCTGCGTCGGCGCCAGCAACTGCACCGGCGCTTTCTCCTGGCGGTGCTGCAGCACGACCACATTGCGAGCCATCTGCAGCCCGAGACGATCGCGCAGGTGATCTCCGCCCAGGAGGCGCTGCTCTGCCAGGTGGCCCTCCGTGGTCTGCAGAACGTGGGTGTCGTGGGACCCGCGTCGCCGGCGTCTACCCTGACCAAGGTGGCTCGTCCCTTCCTTCTCCACGACATCATGGGTGGAGGTGACGGGGACGTGAAATTGCTGCAAACAGTGGAGCAGGTGGAGCGTTGCCAGCAGATGCTTCGCCGCGCGATTATTCAGGTGGCCAAAGGCATTCGAGAACATGCGGCCGCCTTGGCGCAGCACAACAAGAGTGCCACGGGTGGTACCAGCGCGACTGACGGTGAGGAGGGGTGGGACACTGTGGCGAGCGCGACGGCGGTGGAGCTTGCGTTCTCCAACCCTGCCTATGCCGTGGACTTGCTGAAGCAGGTGGGAGAGATTATGGTGAGCGCCTCTCGTAGCGCCGTGATGGACAGCGACGAGAAGTTCGCCTGTTCGCACGCCGCGGCGTGCATGTTTGTGATTGTGGCGCAAACCATCGTGGAATCCCGCGAGGGCTTGCGGGAATGCTACACGATGCCAGAAAACGTCTTTCAGCATCTCTGGACCGCGACCGAAGACGCGTCCGTTGGCGTGCAGCTTGCTTTTGCGCATGTGTGCACCTCCACCTCCTCAGCCCTCGTAGACGCCGTCGTCATCCCTGCACTCCAACAGCACCAGCCGCAAGAGAGCGCGGGCCGTAATGAAGAAGGCCTTTCCCGCGGATCTTCGGTGCGCAAGGCCATGCCTTTGTCAAGTTCCTTTGTCAGCCGTGTGGTCAGCACCACATCACACCTGGAGCTGCTTGATCTTGTCGGATATCTCCTCCACTTCACGCTTTCCGCCACTGGCATCGCCGCAACATCCCCTTCCACCGTGGCGACCTCGGGGGCGATGGCGGTGAGTCCGCAGGGTGGGGACCCAGCCGTGTCCGCGCTGCTCACCCAAACGCTCCTGCGGGAGCCTCTTGTGGCGGGTCCCTTCGGATACCCCTTTGGAGCACCAGTCGCATCGTCGCACAGCTCCGAGGTCAGCCGCCGTGCCCTGCACATGGCAGAGGCGTTGGCCCTTCAATTTGACGCCGCCGAGGTGCTCCTCGCCTTCAGCCTGTCCACCCCTCACGAGGACCCGCAGCCAGCCCACTACGCCAAGCTCCAGGCGTACTGTCAGCGCAACCCGCACATGCTCACGTTTGCCCTCGAGGCCCTGTGGCAGCAGCGGCGTGAGTGGGAGCTCCTCTGTCTGCCGACAGTTCTGCCCACCTATGCCCCAACAACGGCCGCACTGCACGACTTCTTGGAACGCCGCGCACCGCACCTGCTCTGGCTCGCGGCACCAGGCCGCTACGACGCCTTGGCGATGGAGGGCACCGCCGCCCCACCATACATTCCCTACGGCCCCACGCAGCTGTCGCATCGCAGCCGCTGCCTCAGCGTCGGAAAGTTAGCATGGGTGGCGAGCGGTGCCCAGGCGAGCGCCAAGTACGATGGGCTGGAGCTCGATGCGTCCCTTGTGGCGGCCCAAGGCACGTACCTCTCCCCACAGTGTGATGACATGGTGCTCGGCCTGCAGGATGTGGTGCAGCGACTGCTTGCTTTGGAGGGGAACGTGGACGCGTGGGTCGCCGCGGCCACGGTGGCGGCCCGGGCGAACGCCCGTCTCGCAGAGGATCTGCTGGTACAGGTGGTGCGCCGCTGCAAAGAGTACGACGGCGACGCGGTGCTGCAGCTCTATGCCGATAGCGTGAGTGAGCGAGAGGTGATGGCGTCGATGCTGCACACGGCTGTTGGGGCGGTTGTGTCCACGTGCACGTCTCTCCAGGACCAGGCGACGCTGGAGCGCATCTGTGAAACGGTCCTCACGTCAGAGGAATTTCAGATTGTCTCGGCGTGGCTTGCAGCGCTGTGGACGCAGGGTCAGCGTTAAACGGTCCAGGCGTGTGTGCCGCTGAGGAGCTCAGCCCGTGGGGTGGGGGGAGGGAGGGACTCAGACAACGGTGCGGAGCTGAACTGTTGTTGTCTTTGTCCGACGCTGTTTTCCGCATCTTCACGTGAAGACGAGCGCACGCGAACACGTCCGTACCGTCATGTGCCTTCCTCACCGCTGTCGCTGCGGTTGGTGTGATTGTTCATGTTGCAAATTCGCACGGTTTACTGAAATGGCGTGGCGTACACATAGAGACAAAGTGTGTGTGTGTGAGAGAAAGTGGTGTTTCGTTGCTCGTCTACTAAAAAAAAGAAAATAAAAAACCAAGTCAAAGCGGAAAAGTCAACAGAAATCGAAGAGAAAAGATCTCGACGAGTCTTACAATAATGGCGTGACACGTGACGCTGCCGTGCGAGAAGAACTACCCTACCTCACACCTACAAAAAAACCGTTGGTGGTGGTGCATGATTGCACTAGAGCGCGAGCGAGGCACCCTGTGACGTCTCATACTTTCACTGGGTACTGGGGACTCCCTCATATCATAGTTTTTTTTTTCTAAACGAAGAATGACGATGCTCATGGGATCTTCGCCGATGAACCAAACGGGTTTCTTGCATAGAGAACGCCTGTTTTCGAGAGAGCTTCAACGTTTTCCGGACGAATTCCAAAGAAAAGCAAAAAATGAGATCATTCTCCTCATTCCCTGCCTTACGTCCGTTGCGCAAGTGTACCATTAATTTTATTTCCCCCTTTCACTGTTTCATAGTTTCTTTCCGACGTTTCAGTGTATTTTCATTTCTCTTTTACAGTTCGTTTTTTTTTTTTCCTTTTATAGGTCTCGTCCCGGCGCGCAACACTTTGCAGAACAATTCGCCATTTGAATTGGGGGCAAGTCTAAGTTGGTCTGGTTTTCTTCTCCCCATCGTTAGTCCGCGCACTACTTCCTTCTTCCTCTCCCGCTCACCACGGCTTCGGCTGTCCCTCTGGCCAGCTCCAACGTCTCTGATATCCCTTTGTTCGACACAACCAGCAAGGACCATCCTGAATGCGTATTGAAGAAGAAACTTTCTAGTCACTTTGCTCAACCGCTCGTTTATAGTGTCTAAAATCACTTCTCTCGTCTGTTTCTGTTTTTTTTTTCATTACCTTTTTTTTTTTTTTTCGCTCCCCCTCCTCACGAGTGTCCATGGCCCACCGAATCTCCCGTGGGGGCAGCGGCGACGACTGCGAGACGAGGACCGTTGGTGTTTCCCTGCCCGTGATGGCTACTGGACCGGCACCGCCGCCACTGCACGCCCCATTCCTCGCGGACTTGCTGGCACACAAGAAGCAAGAGGCGTCTCTGCTCTTCATGGGAAACGACGCCAACGGCGAGGGCGTGCTGCCAGCCAGGCAGCTTCGCTCCATTCTCCTGTCCGTCTTCCCGCCGCCGTGCGTGGCTGAGTCTGACCGTGGCACCGTCACATCACTGCTTTTTGACCGCCCCTCTGTTGTCGCCCTTTACGAGGAACTGGTGGGTTTGCAGCACCTACGAAAGGTCTTTGACAAAGTCACGGGCCGCCCGTTCCGTCTGCACGCGACTCCTCTCATGGCTCCGTCTGTCTTTACGTTGAGCGAACTGCACAGCGTGATGGAGGAACTCTTCCTGACAGAATCCAAGCAAGGCCGCCGGTTTCTCATCACAGCCTCCTTGCCCGTGCGTAGCGGCTCCCTCCCACAGCGGACCCCATCCGTGCCGTCACCGAGCCAAGCGATCATAGCGGGACACGGCGCACCCGTACTGTCTACACCAAACGACGCTGACAACGCGGTGCTTCCTGCGATCGAGGCGTCGAGTACAGAGACCAGCGTTCCCGTGCTCCCGATCCCCCGCGAGGCCAAGCCCTTTGACGCCGAGTATGGCGACGATTCGCCCCTGTCCACCGGCCGTGGCAGCAGTATCGGTGGCCACAGCAGCACTATTAGCTACGCCACGACGGGCGCGGCGACCAACAACCCGGGCAGCAGCAGCGGCGGCGCCGTCCTGCTCGGCGGCGGAACGCTGCGTCTCGTGTCTGGCACGGCGGGAGGCTCTGGCTCTGGTGCGTGGGGCGATGCGGTGCTGGTGCCATCCTCGCAGATGGCGCTGTCGTACGGTAGTCTCGAGGCCGCTTTTCACCAGGCGTGCGAGGCGGGTCGCGGGTTCACGCCATCGGACTCTGGCGTTTTCGCTCTCACGGGCCACACCCTGACGCCGGTGGAGCGGGCATCGCTGAGCTCCGTGTGCGGGTTCTTGTCGCCCTTGGGCGATGTCATGAGTGGTGCGCCGCCGTTTGACACTTTTCTGCAGCTGCTCCTCGCCGGCCACTGACGGCAACACCTCTCGCGCGTCCCTGCGTTAACAATGAGGCACGTGCGGACCACCTCGGGCTCCAGGGTAGCGATGGACGGCGGTGCTGGGGCTGTGAACGGCATCGGTCCTTGCTTTCTCCACAGAAGAGTGTGTCACCGTGCCTTCACGGTCCCGGCCTACTGTGTTGGTGGTGCTCTGGTGAGGCCTGTCACTAGCGACTGAAAAGTCTAACAAAAACAACAACCTCCGTGTGTGTGGGGTCACTTATTGTTTTCTTCCCCCTCCTCCCCCCCTTGCGTCTTTAGCGCTTACCTCTTCTTTTCAGGGGAACGAGCACCGGCGATGGGTTAGGTGACGCGTTCAGTAGAGTATTCCTATTCCCTCTAGACATCATTGTCTTCTTTCGTCGTGGTTTACTTCCTCTTCCTCGTGACGTTTTTTTTTTTTTTTTTTGGTTCCTTTGGCGCCATACAAATCCTTACGTTGCTACTGGTCCGACCCTATTTCGCTTCCCTTTTCCTCATTGGGTATTCACGCCCCTCCTCCTTTTTTTTTTCGTCTGCGAAATCGCTTCCTACCTCCTTTCCCGTCCTTATTCCAGTCGTTTCTTTCTTCCGTGTTTTTACTTTTCTCCCCTTTTTTGCGTTAGACGTCTCATCTCCTGTTTCACTACTGTACATTCTTTGCACTGTTTTCCATTCAAGAATATATATATTATGACACCTTCTGTCGCCTTGTCGCTCGCTCTGTTGGGTCTCTCTCCAGTGCTACCCCCCCCCCCGCTGCCATGAAAGCAGGGAATGACTGATGAATTCACTTTTCTAATTTCTACCCCCTTCTTGTTTCTCTCCAACGGTGGGACCGTTTGACTGTTTTGCATTTGTCACTTTTTTTTCAGCGAGCTTCTTTTTTTTTTTTTACCATTCCGTTATCAGAGTACCTTTAGCTTTTGGCGTCTATGTGTACCCTGCCGCTCGCCCTTTGCCTTCCCCCACTTCCGTTCTAGCCCAAACCTCAACGCAGAGGCAGTCCCCGATCAAGATTCATGCTGAGCACACAGCTACCTAGCATCGACACTGTCTGCTAGGTAGCTGTGTCCTCGCCCGCGTGTGTGGGTCTGCGTCGTGCATGCTAAGGTCACTTCTTATTCCTGTTGAAAGCAACTTTACTTTCCCGTTCGCTGTGTTATCAAAACATCTTCCCCAACACACGCAAACATTGACAATGACATTCTACTCCTTGTACTTTTGTTTTTCGCTTTCAGATGCTTTTCCACTCGCTCCTCCTCTTCCTAGGATCGACGTCAAATACCTGTTTCTCTCACCACAGCCTTTTTTTTTTTTTTTTTGACCCCTTCGCCTTCTTGTCCTCCTTTACCGGACGTCGCTGCGCTGTTTTCCGGTGAGGGTCTGCGGAGCATTCCTGGTGCCCGGTCAGAAACGGAACTGAGAAAAAAGGGAGAAGGTGAACTCCTTTAGCTGCCTTTAATCATTTCCTTTTTTTTTTTTTGCATCATCTCCCCCGTCAATCGTGCGTTGTACTGTCACATGACAATGACTACATGGTGGACACACGCACCAATGACGTTCGGCATCCTCCGTTGAAGACATGACGTTTACCTAAGGGATCAAGACGGCGAAGTTGTTCTCATCGTGCTCACTTCCCCTTTGTTGCTGTAGTACCCCGTCTCGTTGCCTACTTCTTTCTTTCTTGCTCCCTCTCTCTCTTTCTCTTTTTTTTTCTCTCGTGCTTCCTTTTCGCCTTTCACGCCCCCCTTCTCCGCTCATTCGTGTGAGCGTAAAACGATTTGTTTCACAACGGCTTCTTATCTCTATTCCTCCCAAAGAGCGCTGCACATCCATTCTCTTGTTAATTTCTTGAAGGGTGGTTTCCTTCACTCCCTCATTTTGCCTGGCAACGCTCTGTATCTGTCACCAACATCTTCCTTGCAACCGCACACCCACACATTCGACAGGTGCGGCGTGGGATGTCCACCTCGGTCTGACACAGACCTAACAAACAGGCAGAGAGGATCAAGTCAACACAGAACAGAAAACGCCGCCTCCGTCACGTTTCTCGCAAGCTCACGAGATATTTTTCCTGTTGATTCTTTTTGGTGACTGTCTTCTCTGTGCCTGCCTCCGGCGACGCAGTTTGAGCATTCGTCCGACCGCCGATTTCTTCCCGTACAGCCTCGCCTTTCCTTCCCCTTTCTCCCCGTTCGTCGACTTCACCCCTCTCGTTGCCTCTCTTCTCCCTCCCTGTTTTGTTCACCTGTGTGGATCCCATCCAACACATCTCACTACGTATCTCTCACGTTACACACATACACACACATAAAAAAAAGAACATATGTACATGTCAGGTAATGTCAGGCAGCCACGTTACCTTTCTCACGACGTTCTTCTTGCACAGCAACGTGAAAGTCGTGTGAATTATTTGTGGAAATGCGTCGAGGAATGTGTGGTGCAGGGTTCCTGAAGAAATCAGAAAGGCGTCTCTTTTGTTGTACGTCTCGACATGTGGCAACTGTGAACCGTTAGCTTGCGCGTCTCACTTCCTGTGGCTCCTTCTCCTCTACCGCCAGCTTTCTGGTCGTACCATCGCTCACAAGCATTGAGAAGCTTCGAGGCTTTTGCTGAAGAGAATAGCTTTTCCTCACTCTTTCCTGTCTCAGTCGTGCGATTATTATCGCACAGGCTCTAGCCGATCGCGTCGGTTCTCCGTACCTCTTCTGTCCTGCGGCGACGTGCAGAAGGATCCGTTACTTACAGTCGGTAAAAAAGAAGAGAGATGCTGTCGTCCGGACGCAATGCCCTTGGCCGATCCCCATCTAGAAACCGCCCCTCTTTTCCCTTACCTTCTGTGGAGGAGGTCCCCTCTGCCGTGCGTGCGAGCGGCCGAGGTCCTCATTCCTCTTCCCCTCGCTTACCAGCCCTCCGTGTGGCAAGACATCGGACGTCGGTCGAACGCAATGACGCGTTCGCAGAGTCCACCTTCGCCGAAGATGATCCACTGGTCGCTACCACAAGCACCATGACAACTAGCGCGGCACACCCGCAGCGAGGGCAAAAGAAAATTCGACAGCTCATGTCCCGTGAGGAAAAGCAGCGCGCGACACTTGTGGAGGAGCGGGATCGTGCGTGGAGTAACCTCGTGAACCAGGCGAGCTGGTCGCGCGCTGCTATCGCAACGTTTCTATGTGTTCGCAGCCACATGGTGGAGAAGGAGCAGAGGCAGCGGAGCATCACGGCGAGGTGGGACCGCTCCCTGGTGGAGGAGCACCTCCGCCGCACGCTTTCCCACGAAGCGTGCTGCCGTGAGCGATTGGAGAAGGCACAGGAAGACCAGCGGCGCACGCTAATTAGGCTGGCCGAGGTGGAAGGCGCGCCGTTGCAGGCCCGGCACCGTTTCGCACGTGTCGTAGAGGCAGAACGAGTGCGGCGCGGCTTCCTCTACCGTGAGGAGGTACGGGAGGCGTTTGCGCTAGGCATCCCGGGCTACGAGCCTATCTGCCTGGTTGTGCTTCGCGACGAAACCACAGGGGGCGGAGCGTCGCCCGTGGCACGTGAGAAAGTGGATTACTTGAACCATCAGTGCTGCCCGTATGCGGTCGTCGAGGACTGCCCGTTCCTACCACAGTCTGTGCGGTTTCAACTGATGCGTAGCGGCCTCTCTCACACGCCAGGCCCAGCTGGAGGGCCGACGAAGCCAGAGTTCCAACCGCCAGGGGGCGCCCGGTCGAGGTCTGTGGGACCTGTGCCAGGAAAGGGACAGCGCCAACGGGGGACGACGGCAGCGGTGAGGGGTAACGTGCACCTGTCGTTGCGAACCGCTATGAAGAAGGGCCACTACGAGCATGCCGCATCCGCGGTGTTGGCTGCTGCCGCACTTGATGTGTAGCCGTCGAGACGTCTCATTCCCTCTGGTGTGGCAATCTCTTCTCGGCTCACAGCCCACTTGAATGGGCCACAAAAAACGCACCTCTATTGTTGCTGGCGCACTGTAAATTCACCTCTCTTTGGAACAAACCACCACCAAACGACATCCATACAGACAAACATGTAAAGCTCACTCCTGTATATTTTTCCTTGTGGCTTCACCACATTTACCCAACTTATTCAGCTCTTCCTTCTCAATTTTCCCATTTCCTTCCCTTGTTTCTTGTACCGCGTGTCACCTACGATATTGAGCGACAGCTCCACAGAAAGACGAAGGCGAAGGCTGGACGGGTCAAATCCTACAGAGAGGTCCCGTTCCAAGTAAGCTTACCACAGACACTACAGACACCGCTCCATGATGGCCACGGACCACGCCGCAATGGAAACACTCTCACTGGCTTCTTTGTTTTTCTCACCTCCGTACTCATGGACAAACGTAAAGAAAGGCATCACATCTCTGGCCTGACCCAAAGACGCTCTTCACACCCACAGACATCACGAGCAACAGAAACCTTGGACACCTTCCTCACGGGAAAACTCCCTACGACCATGAACGACCCGTTCACGGGCACCCTCCCGAATGACGCGGCACTCACGCGTGGTGCCACTCCTCTCAATGCTGCTTGGTCAGAGGAGGAAGGCGGGAGCGATGCGCACTCAGACTACCGTGTCTTTATGGAGGAGCTAAACAAGCTCCAAGAGGCAGCCCGCGAACGCAAGCGGTCCCTCGCACACGTACGGCAAATGCACGAGGCCCTGGAATTGGAGCTTCGTGAGGTGGAGCGCGTGACCCTGCACACCGCCTTACGTCGCTGCAAAAGCGAGGGACAGCTGCTCGAGCAGCGCGAAGAGCATGCGCTGTATGAGAGTCGCCGTACCAACTTGCTCTCCAAAATTGCGAAGACGCAAGCGTCCGTGTCACTTGTGAAACGAAAACGCGAAAGGCTGCAACAACTACGCACCCACTCATCCCATGTGAGAGACAGAGAGCCCAACCCGTGTGTGTCTCGGCGTCGTCGCCTTCTCGAATCGCACGTCCGAACACTACGCGTGGTACCATCACACGCGCACGCCCTAGCCTCCCTGGAGCAACTGGCAAAGACGTGTGCCGCGTCGACCGGTCGTGCTGCGTACCCCGATGGTCTTGACCTCACCCGAGACGAGCGCATCCTGATGGACATTCTGTCGAGCGTGACGCCAGATGAGGGCACGAACCGGTGATGCAAAGAACTTAGGTTTCATCAGCACAGGTTTCTGCCTTTCCTTGGGTGTGGGCGACTTTCACAGCCAATCTGCTGCTCCTCGCGTGCCTCGGTCTGGTGAAGGTAACCGACGCATCCCTTTTCTCTTTTTTTCCCCTTTACTGCTATCTATCTTTACATTCAGGGTTTACTGAAGTTGCAACAAATAAAATAAATAAAACGAGATATCAACAAGAGCCGGAACTATCATCAGTGAACCTTTTGGGAGAACGAAAGACGAATAGAAGAATGGAGGTGCAACTAAGCACGGTTAGCCAGCACTTCTGCGTGTTCTATCCATTCATTACACAAGCCAGATGCTAACGTGTGCCCGTGGTAAGCGCAGCTCACGTAGCCCTCACTCCATATACGATGACCCTTTCCCCCCTCCTCGTTCAAACGCCGGACACTGTTAGATTTCTACAGAAGAGAGACACAAACAGGGGAGTTTCCGTTGTTGAGCTCCTGGTCGCTAGGGCCCATTGGATTCGCCACAGTTAGACGGCAACTCCACACTCTGATTTTTTTTTTTCGCCGTCAAACATATAAACAAGCGAACGTAACATTATTTCTACCAGTTGCTCCACATCTAAAAGAAACCTCCCAGTTGCCCACCAGCTAATCTTTTTTTTTTTTCCACCCTCCTCGTGAACTTTCCCACTCGGAGCTTCTGCTTGCTTGTCCATGCTGCGTCTCACAAGGCGTCGGTTAGTTGCAGACATTCTCTCAGGCGTAGAGCTCAGTCGGGAAATCCGTCGCCGTGTCGCCACGGAGGCACAGCTCCTGTCACGTCCACCCTGCCTAGCGGTCGTGCTCGTTGGCGACCGACCCGACTCGCACCGGTATGTGCGCCACAAAAGAACGGCCGCTGCGGCGTGTGGCATCGATTTTCGCCTCATTCAACTTCCCGAAACCATTTCACAGCATCGACTGCACAAAGAGCTGGTCGCCGTGAACAGCGATAGCAGCGTAGACGGTGTGCTGCTGCAGCTGCCCCTGCCACCCCACCTCCGCGCTCGCCCGGCACTCTTTCACATCCACCCGGGGAAAGATGTGGATGGCCTGCACCCCCTCAACGCTGGCAACCTCTTCCTGCGAGACAGCAGCCCCCTCGCCGACGTAATTACCGATCCGGTGGTGAAGCCCCCAGCTCCCCCGGCGCCATCCGTCAATACCAAAGATGACCCGTCCTTGATTGACGAGAGTTTAGTGGTGGCGACGAACGAAGGGGCCTTCAGCAGCATTGCGCGGTGGTCGCATGAGCGCAAGTACTTTATCCCATGCACGGCGCTGGCCGTGCGCACGCTGATTGTGTCGTACCTGAACCGAAGGGATTCTTTTTTTCACCGCGACTCGACGGGCGGGCGGCCCCGGCACCTGCACGCGGTGGTGGTGAACACGAGCATGGTTGTGGGCGTCCCCACAACAGCACTGCTGCAGAAGGAGCGCGGGTTTGTTGTCTCCACGTGCAACCGCAGCACACCGCTGGAGGCCATCAAGCAGCTCTCTCGCACCGCCGACGTGCTTGTGACGGCGTACGGCCAGGCCAATGTGTTTGACGCGGAGTTTGTGAAGAAGGGCGCCATTGTGGTGGACGTGGCCATCAATGAGCGCACGCCGGATGTCGCTGACGGAGCAGCGCTAGGCGGTAGCTGTGAGGGGCGGCAACGGCCGATCCTCTGCGGGGACGTGGACTTCGCGTCCGTGAAGGATGTGGCGCGGGCCATCACCCCTGTCCCCGGCGGCGTCGGCCCCCTCACGGTGGCACACCTCATGCAAAACGTGCTGAAGGCCGCTCGGCTGCGGCACGACACGCGGCTGTACTACAACAATGTGTACGCCTCGTTCGTCAAGATGTACGGAGAGACCTCGCGTGAGACCGTGCCCGTGGGTTCGACAAGGCGAGTGGCGCCGGTCAAGGCGGAGGAAGCATCCCCGGCGGGAACCGACACTACCGCCACCGCGGTCGCTGCTGCTTTCGGCGTCGCGGCCAGGACAGAGGCGGAAGCTAGCACTGCTGCACCGCCAAATGCTTTGCAGGAGGAGGACGAGGAGGACGAGGTCGTGGACTTCACCGACAATGGCAACTTTGACTGTTGAAGCGGGAGGGAGGAGAGGAGGGGAGGGGAGGCGAGGTAGCGGGACGGAGGAAGATTCCGGCCCTTGTGGGGAAGTAGAGGAACACCCTACGCTGCTCCTCATCCGTGAGGGAGGAGCAGCTCTACTCGCCCATTTCACTCTTCACGCTTTACTTCTTCTCTTCCTCACTTTACTTTCTCTCCACGGAATGCCTTCGTCTCCTTCCTTGTGACGGAACCTCACATTTTTTTTTCTTTCTGGAGAACACCATCCAATGTAACCCATATCCACAATGATTTCCGCGTCTTTGGCTCTGTTGCTTCTGGTCAACCCTCTCGTTGAAAAAAAGAAAAGAGAAAACGATCCACGTGTTATCCGCTCTTCACATTGACAACAGAAAAGAAAACAAAACCAAGAAAACGTCGTGGTGAAATACGGAACTGCCACAACATCCATGGCAGACCCATGATTTGTTTACCGCATCCTCAGTGAGCGCAGGGTCACATGCATAGGGATGCTACTGCTTCCCTCCTACTCCGAGCACAACGCACCGGCACATGCACGTGCTGTGGCAACCGGCCTCAAGCAAACAATTCTCCTCCCTGACCTTATATTTCTGTGTCTCTTTCTGTGTCCCTTCTACGTTTCCCGCGCGCCAACGTCGCTGTGAAAATCCGTGCTACTTTGTCTTACAGGTCGATGCATCTGGGTTCATACCTCACACTCCCCCGAGTGACTGCGCGTGCCTTGTGGTATTTCTGAAGGCGAAGAGGATTCATTCTTTTTTCTTTTTTTCCCCCTCGCCTTACTTCACTCCTCTAGGTACTCGGAAGGTGCTAGACATCATCAACCTCATCTGTTGAATTACCTTCTCACCAGCAAGCTCGTTTTTTCTTTTTTCTTTCTTTCCCGCATTAAGACATCTTTTTAAACCCCTGTGCCCCTTCTTCAACCCTCAGCTATTTCACAAGATTTGCTGTGGAAACGCAAACGACAAGACGGAGTGAAACTGCAGACGAGATCGTATTTACACACAGCTTGGCCCTGGTTTCTAAGGAAAAGATCTTTTCACGCACACACTCTTCCTCACCCTTAACCGAAAGCGACAATTTTTTTTCTTCTCGTTTGTGTGTAAGTGCGCGTCACAGAAAGAAATAAAGGACCTCTGACGTGGGAGGTGAAACGCGGAACTCTTGCCCATCAGGTAGAAAGAAACTAAACGAAAAAAACAACATCCACTCGAAAAATAGCCCCTTTCTTTTTTCTTGTCGTACACGTTTCTCTCTCGCTTTTTCTCTCTCTCTTTGTTGAGTTGTTCCTCCTTTTCCTTGTACGTTTTGTTTTCGAGTCTACCTCTTTCAGGATTCGACAGCCTAGCTTACGTTTTTTTAAATTATTATTCTAGCTTTTACCTTTGTCCTGCACGTGTGTACAAAACACATCCTCTTTAAGAAAGGTCTTCATCGAATCAAGATACCCACGCGGAACAGCAACTGATAAGTTTGACGACTACGTTCGCCTTGCTGAAGAGGCGAGTGTGTGACGAACGGAGAAGAAAGGAGACAAACGATACCCGCGAGCTTATTCGCGACCTCACCAGCGTGACCTTTCTCCTTCTTTCTCTGCCTTGAAAAGGAAAAAAAAAAAGATTCCTGTCTTGGTATCGTTTCTGTCAGCTCCTTGTTCTCAACACACCCAACGGCCTACCCAAACATCCTGTTGTGGTCCTCACTGTCACTGTACAACGTGCGTCCTGTACGCTCCCCCACTGTACTTACTCGTGACCGCGAGAGGCGTCAGCATCTCTTTGGCCTCCCTCTCTGAAACTGCAAAAAAAGCAAAAAAAAAAACATACCTCTGTAGACACACGCGCTGCTAGCCTGCTTGGCTCCCAGCCGATCTGACACGCACCAAAAAATTCGTGATGTGTTGTACATAACCGAGGACTCGTTTCCCTCGATTGTAGTTTACAAAGTCATAGCCACTCGTAAGCAATTCGTTTTTTTTTTTCAAATACTAAACTTCTTCAACGTCTCTACCTCGTTTTTTGACTCTCTGTCTCTCTGTCTTTCTCTGCAGCTTCTGCTCACTTTTTCCCCCCGCTTCTTCGCTCTTTGTGTTCATTCTTTCGTTTCTATCAAACGCCATCACCCGAGAAGCGGTTCACTCACCTCGTTTTTCCGCCGCCACCACCCTTCTTTAGGAGACACTATCTCTGTCCCCCTAGTTTCAAAAGCAAAGAAATTTGGTCGTTTGTTGTTATTGCCATCGCTTTTCACTGCAAAGGTCCCACCAAGAGGAAACCTGTGTGAAGGCGTAAGCGTCACAGGAACGAGGGGAAGCATCAGCAGCAAAGGGTATTCTTTGTTCCTCTCCCACAGATTGTGTGAATTCGACAAAAACTGTTGGGACGGCAGCAAGGAGGCCAAAGCACTCACACAAACTCACATACGTGAAAACAGCTAATAATTAATATCCTACAACCCAAGTAGCTGCACCTTATAAAAAAAAAAAGTAAACGGTTTCAAGAAGTGAGGAGACACTTTGCTGCAACTTCTCTCCTGGTCGTCGGTGTGTTTCTTTCCTCGCTACTCCCTGCTGCCCTCTCATTTCTTTGTGTTTGTGCAGTGCGCTCTTGTTTCTATTAAGTTTCTGTGAGCTGTTTTTCCTGCGTTCTCCGCTTTTCCAGGGGGTTGTCATTGAGGTTTTTTGTATTCATTTTCTTCTCTTCTTCGCTCGCCCCGCCAGTAGCCCTCATCACTTTTCTAATTCGAAGCGTACGAGGCGCTGTCCCAGCTTACTACCCCGCGGTATCTTTTTTTCCCTTCTCCGCGCCGTTTCCTCTCCCGTTTGTTTTCGTTATTGACTATCACTACCGTGATCCGTTCTGCTTATATATAAAACATATATCCGTGACTTTTCCGTTTGTGTCGTTCGCTTCTGTGTACTGTTGAGCGAAAAGCGCGGCTCGTCTGTTCCACTACAATCCCTTTTTTTCTTTCCTGGAATCGAAAACGATCTTGGAGGCAGATTTCAGATCGCGATAACACCCAGCTCATTGAGAGCCTGTGGAAGGCCAAACAACTTACAGCGTATAAAAAGCAAAAAACAGCAACACAGAAAGAAGGCAGTATTTCTTCTTCTACTGCTTAGCTACATATCACGTTAGTGTTGTGGGAAGCTCGCGTGGTTTATTGTGTGCAGATCGACAATGCCTGGAGGTCAAAATATGCGGAACCCCTCGTGCGTTATTGCGGATATGGAACCGTCGACAAGCGGTAGTAAGTGGATTGCTCCGATTTCCTCAACTTCATCCAACCACAGTGCGTGCAGCCATCGTACCTGGGAAGACAACAGTGGCGCTGCTGAACCAACGCTCCCACCGTGGGAGCAGCCACGGCGTGAAGTTGTGGTGGTGACAACCCCTGCTGCCTCGGCGGATGTGGGCTTTCGCAACCGTCCGGACCACGGGATGCCTCCGTTGAAGGAGGACGAGCTAGGGTACTCCTCCCATCTGAGGCCGACGGATCGTATAGAAGAGCCTCGGTGGGGGAACACAACCTCCACGGCTACCGCAGCCCCCGTGAGAGATAGCGGCGTGGGCACCACCACAGCGCAAGCCCACGCTGGGACTGTGTTTCCGTCGGGTGAAGGAGGCGGCGTCCAGTACTCTTCTCGGCTCATTCCGTTGCAGGACACACTGGAAGCGCAGCAGCTTGCACCTCTGGATATCGGCCGCATAGACGACGGCAGCCGGGGCCTGCGCTCGCCCTCTCACAGCGCCACATCGCGCTGCTCTCACGGAAGGAGCACGCGTTCCGACGCCAGTCCGTGCGTGCCTGTGTCCATTCATCAAGCGGTAAAGAAAATCACCTCCACCTCCCGCGCGCTCGAACTCACGGCCGCTAGTGTCAGCACGGCCGGAGCAACGGAGGACTCGCAGGCAACCCTCCATACCAGCCGCGAGTCCCCTGAGGCCATTGTTAGCCGCCAGAGTGAATGGCCCAGTCCGGCGTCCGTGCCGGCGGTCACCATCATCAGGACAGATGAAGAGACAGGTGGTGTTCCCGAGGGACTGGAGGCATCACCCAAAACGGGTGACGGAGAGAACACCGCGGAGCGTTTACCGTCCCCGTCCTCACCCTTGCCAGTGGCAGCCACTTCTCCATGTTCCATGCCAACCGCATTACGCACCGCGGCTGCCGTACCGTCTGAGGGAACTGTGCCTTGCGTGTCTCACATGCCTGGCGAAGCGATTCGTCGCGCGAGCGGTACGTTTCAAGAGGGCATGCGTACCTTTGATTGCGGGGCGATAGAGGTGGACAGCCATACCCCGCCACCACCACCGTATGACCGGAATGGCTACGGCTCTTCCTCACCCCTGGGTCAGCCCACAGTCACCAACACGTCATTTGACAGCGCACCACTAGCTGGAACGAACAACCTTCATACGGCGGCACCTCGACCTTCACACATCTGTTCAGTCTTCGCGCGTCCACATCGTACGAGCACCGGCGCTGTCATGGACACTGATGTGGCGAGCTCCGTGGCCAGCGTCGACGGTACGGCGACAACACAGCGCCTTGGCAACTCTACCGACACGTTTCTCGACACCATGACGCCACCCGTCGTTCTTGCCACGACACAGCCCTTTGGAAAGGCCACTCCTGTCGATGGAGGGCTGCCTTCACCACGAGGTCAGCCCGAGGACACGGATGCGGCGGCGGCACAGACGACGACGGAGGTGGGTGGCATTGCGTTCCATCACGCCAGCGCCCACGTCGCGGCTGCGTCCAAGGCACACCTGAAGAATGCACTGCTGGCAACCCTCGTGCGTGAAAGCGAACCGTCTTGTGCAACAACAATGGGCACAGACGACGCCGCGTCGACTCTTCTGAGTGTGCGACCGCCCAGCTTCATGGAAACGGGCGGCGCGGCGCGCTCTTTGGACGGTGCGTCCCGCCTTGGCAGCTGCTACAGTCTGTACACCGCACGCGATGCTTCCTGCGATGGAAGCCATCCGTCACCACTGTCGGCGGAGGCATTCAATGGTCGCACGAAAGGGATTCTGATTCCCGAGCGCACCGACCTCGGCGTGCCTCTCACAGGAAAAATCTTCGCGACGTCACAGCAAGAGGCGGCGGCCCCTGTTCAGCTCACCAGTGCGATGCAGCTGGCGCTCCCTACGACGACGACAGCACCTTTCTCTCGAATGTCCTCAGGGATAGGTAACCACTCCACCGCTCACGGACGCTCGGGCAAACTGCCTCCGCATGAGTTGCTCTCTGAGCCGGGCCGCGACGCCATGGCCTGTGTGACACGCAACCCCCTCGCGGAGGAGGTGAACAGCCGGAGCCATGCGCCAAGCTACGCGGCAAGCTTGTCGTCCCCTTCCTTGCGACGGGAGGCGCCACTGGGTGTAGGCAAGGGCGATGACCCTTCCTCTTCCTCTTCGCCTCGTTCGTTGCTGAATATGAGCAAGACAAGCTCCGCAGGTTCCGCCGCCGCTCGGCTGTCACACACCTCACAGGGAGCTCCGACGGACCTAGGGCTCGGTACCACCGACCGCTTTGGTCAACCCTTCACGTCCCTCTCGACGCTGGTGGCACAGATGCCCCTGACGGATCTGGAGGAAGCGGAAATTAGGAAGACGGAAGCAGCAGCAAGGCAGCGGCGTCTTGCGGAAACGGGTTGTCGCTGCCGCTGTGACCAACCACACAGAAGCCGCCGCTCTCTTCCCAGCTCCGTGGACTTTCATGCCACCTCCGCCTCCACCGATGGCAACGCAGCAGCAGCAGCAGCTGGGGCGACGGAAGCTCTGTGCTGCGACCCCAAACGATGTCCTCGCCATACGCAGGGCATTCACAGCAGCCACAGTCAGGAAGGATGTCTGACCCGGCCGCTCACGCGCTGCCGCTGTCGCGCCGCCTCCAGCAGAGGTTCCGACGGCGGTGGAAGCCATCCTCGTTCCCGTGACACTGGCCGCACCTCCCACTCGAGCGCTCACCGCAGCCACCACCGCCAGCCTCACCACTCTCGCTCTCGCCACCCGCATTCCGCCAGCGCCGCTGTCGTAGGCCTTGACGAGGTCTTATCTGAGTGCCAATTTCTCTCCATGGCCGATGTCGTTGCTGCTGTGGTGGACACGAGCGATCAAGAGCTGCAGCGCGCGCGTGCGCATGTGGCCGCCTCCAGCGGGCTCTTGGACTCCCACAACACCTCGTTCACTACCGTGACCACCAGCGCTGCCGCAGGCTACGAATATGAGGCAGATAACATGAGTTCCACGGCAGCGCTGGCGGTGGGCGGCGCGAGCGCAGCGGGGAACATGTCCACGAGCCTGACCTCGTCCGTGAGTCCAGCAGCGCGTGGCAGTGTCAGCGGCTCTCTTGTGGCAGCAGGGCTGGCCACGGGTGGTGGTCCAGCGCACAGCATGAGCGCCACCGACAACGCGCACGGCGTTTGGCAGGGAGGGCCTCTTTCGGAGGTGACGCCGCTAACGGCCTCCGACGCGTTGGTCCTCGCGGCCGCCATGACAGACGTTTCTCTGCAGGCGGACTCCGCAACCGCCGCTTCGTCTTCCTCACACGCAAGAACGCACTCCGCGTCGACGCTGACAGCGACCCAGTTTCCGTCGCAGCCACTGCACGCGCCGCCGAAGCTCACCACACCGTACTCCCTCGCGGAGCCTTGCTTCAGTGCAACGACGTCGCCACCGTCCTTGTCACGGCCGACTCTGTTTAATGGGAAAAGCGTGCCGCGGCCCTCGGTACCGGCGATGCTAGTGCCGCGGGGTGTACGGCAGGTCCATAGCCTGTCCGATCTTTCGAGCGGTGCGTTGCCTACTTCGCGGTCGCAGCGGCCGAGTTTCTCTGGCGTCACGACGACGCCACCACCAGGTGTAACCTTGTCTTGCGATCCTTTCTCCAATGCCTTCGCAAGGAGAAGTGGTAGTAGAGGCCACGGAGGACGCGGTATGGGCTCTATGTCCAGCCTCTCGACAGAGTTCCTGCAGCCGCCGCGGTGCCCCAGCTCCCCCGCCTCGTCGACTGTCCTCCCGGTTGGGTCCCGCTCCCCGCGCACGGCGTCTGGCGCGCTCCCAGCTGGGTCTGGTGTTGGGGCAGCTGCCAAGTCCTCTGCAGCACTTTCGTCCCCGGACCGACATCAGTCGCACTCCCATGCACCGTTGTCTTTCGCCGAGGAGCCGTACGACCCCTTTGAGCACAAGGTCTGCTGCATGACCTACGCCCTCGACATGCTAGACGACAAGGACGGAGCGCCTGATGCAAGCACCACCGACCGTGCACCTAGGACAGGGCAAGGAGGGCCGGAGGGGCAAGCAGAACCCCGCGACACTAGCTACGGGTTCCCCTTCTCTACGCGCTCCATGACGCTGGTGCGGCAGCCGTGGACCAAGGGAGCGGCGGGTGGCACGGCCTCCCCCGTGCCACCGCAGGCGACCACGAGGGTGGGGAGTTCCCTCTGGGAGGGCATGTCGCAGCATTCCGACGGGCAAGCGATGATGCATCGCGCCCACGACGACGGGAACTCCTTCGCGCGGTGCAAACGGCACGAGGTGGCACCTAGCTGGTTCGAGAGCGTGGTCTTCCCCAACTCTACTGGCACGATGGACTCGCAGCAGGAAGAATCTGCGCCGTACGTTTCCTCCCCACTGCCGCTCGCCAAGCGGGAGTGGAGCGCCCTCTATTCTCCTACCTCGGCTCTGGCCATGAGCCCGGGGTTTGCCGATGGCGAGAGTAGTGAGGGCCAGTCGTCAGGCGCCAACTCCTTTGGCGTGGTTGCACGGCGCATGTACGGAGATCGTCACGTCCGCACGAGTCAGAGCCCGATTGGCCATGGACCGCTCTGTAGCGTGTCTACCGCCGCGACGACCCCCACCATGGCCACAAATACCACCACCAGCACCAACACGACGGTGGTCGCCGCCCTCGCACCGCGTGACCGCGCCCACGTGCTTGTCCTTCTTGTGGAAACCACCACCACGGAGGGCAGGACACGGACCGCGCACTCCGTGAGTGGATACTCACCAGAGAGCGTGTCAAGCCGCCCTGCATCTTCCTCCGCGACCGCTGTGACGACCCCCACAGTGCATGTAGACCCTGCGGGGATCACCCAAGCGGCGGACAGCGTAAAGGCCCGCACCCATGTCATGGTCTGCACAGCTTTGGAAGATGAGCTGAGTAAGCCAGCGGACCTCGTGAAGTGGGCCTACGCTAACGGTAAACTTACCGCTTACCTGCAGCCCAGCACCGAGACGGAAGTAACTACATAGCGGATCTCTAATCTTGCCTCACACGAACTCACTCCCTCTCATTTCACACGACTCATTGGGGCTTTGCACTCGCCTTTTCTTCTACTTACCTCTTCCACTCCCACACACGTTTCAACAGGGCAATACCCTACTGGAAGGTAGTTCCGATGTGTGTTACATTTTTTCTCCCCAGCGCTGAAATCGGATGTCGTCACCTGTGATCATTTGTTTTTTCTTTCACATTTGGGATTCTACGAGTCTCTCAAACGCACGCCGTTGTTCCGAGCAAGAACACCATTTCACAGGACTCTTCAGGCATGCAGAAATACACTGCGTCCAGCAACACCCTGGTTACGCATCTTGGTGTCTTCAAAAAGCCGCTAAGTTCCCCGTGTGTTAAATGTATTGGAGTACCCGCGCTCTCACTGAATCCCACACACGCACACATCTTTCCGTAAACGTTAAGAGAGAGAAGACATTCACTTCTGTTCTTCGCTGGTGTGGGAACGCAGCAACCAAGTTTTCTCAAATTTTCCTTCCCGTGATTCTTTCAACTCTCCCTCTCTCTCTCTCTCTCTTTGTCATGCCTTTCTGTCTTTGTTTGCCTGTCTTTCACAGAGGCAGAGGCAGCAACGTCTCTCTCAAGCTCTTCTTTTAAGTGTTTTTTCACCCCCGTTTATGGCAGTGGAAAGCCGCGAAGCAGGCTAAACCACCCATAATGAAACCCGATAAGGACACGCAAAGGCATGAACGTCAACGCTGCCAATCTCGGCACTTGGGGTTGTTCGCCGGTCATTCACCGTACCACCAGAGGCACGTCTGGCGGAACGAAATGCCTGGATGCCCTAAAGAGCGCAACCGACGTGTCGTTTCTACTCTTTCATCTAGTCGACAGCAGACCTTAAGGTGGTCTAAGAAACGCTTACATGTAAAAACACTTGGAAACGGAGAGAGAGAAATGCAGATGCACCTACTTGTTGCCTTTCCCACGTGTTCTCATCTTTGCTTAAATTATGGGTTTCAATGGATGTCATAGCTCACTCTCTAGGAGAACAAGTGTTGTCTACACCAACACGCCTGTTTATTGCTTGCGTTTACGTTTCAAGAAATCTGTAAAGTGAAAAACAAGAAAGAAAGGAAAAAGAAAAAAAAGGAAGATGAGCTCTTCCAACAAAAAGACTAGTGCCGCGGATGAACTCCAAAAGCAGTTCCCGCACCTCTCGCTCGCCGAGGTCTACACTGTTCTCGAGCGACACGGCTTCGACCGTGAGGCAGCGGCAAACGAATTGCGCTCGACCTTCGCTCCGTCCGCAGGCGATCACGGGGTCATGTACGAGATGCCCCCGTCTGCTGGTGGTGGCAGCGGTGGCGGGATTGAGCCTATGCTGCGCGAACTCTTTGAGCGCCAGAGGGCAGGGGCCACCGCGCCAGGTGAGGGGGAGGGCCAGGGCTTCTTTGGGAGCGGTCGCCGCCTCGGACACACCGGCGCGCCTAGCCCGTCCATTCCAGCAGCGGTGCGACAGCAGCGCACTGTCACGGTGGCTGTCTACGCGAACGAGATCCGCGTGGACGGTGGTGACGGCGGCACCGCTGCTGCGGTCATCCCCAGCAACAGTCCCGAGGCGAAGGAGTTCATGGCGGCCTTGTCGACGGGCAGTGTCCCGCGTAGTCTGGAGGCACTCTTTCCCAACTGCGATCTTGCGGTGGAGCTGCAGGACCGCATGGATCGTGAATACAAACCACCTCCACCCACGTTTCGCGCCTTTAACGACGAAGGCCGTCGCCTAGGTGCCGACCCCGCAGTGTCAAGCGATTCGCCGTCCGCTGGTGATGCGGGGCTGAGCTACGACCCCGCGCGCACCGTTACGGTCGACGAGGGTAGCGACGCGACGGTGATTCGTGTGGTGAACACCAAGGGCGCTCAGACTGAGGTGAAGGTGAACCCGGCCACGCATACCGTGGAGGACCTCTATGCTCTCGCTCACAAGACGGAACCTGAGCGAGATCGGTTCATCCTTGAGGTACGTGACATGCCTCCGCGGAAGCTGGGGCCTGAGACCCGTACGCAGACCATCGAGGCCGCAAAACTGAAGAGGACAGTTGTCGTGATGCGTCCTCTGTAGGGTGTAGCAGAGAGGGCGTTGAGAAGTCTTGCTTATCCCAATGTTACGTTTCTATTCGGCCTTTATATTCCATTGAGTCGCGTGCGGTGTAGCGAATTCATCGAAATCGGTTGTAGGTGCGCAGTCAGTGTATGCCTCCAGCGTGTTTTTTTTTTCCTGATGGGTGACACGGTTTGTCCTCTTCACGGCTTCATCAAGTACCACAGTGTGCGACAGCCGGACGTCCGGCGTGAAGTCGTTTCAGCTCATGTGACGTTGGGAGGCGGCGGAGGTCCCCCTTCACTCGCCGCGTTGTTCCTCTGTCTGCGGGGAACCTCCTGTGATGTCAATTGTTGGATTCTCTCATGTTTGCGGTGCCCACGTAGAAGTGCTGACATTTCTTTCTCCTTGACCTTTGTCTGCGTGAATGCAAACGTCGCGAAGTCGTGTCACCCATCTGTCGCCCCAACCGACGACAGCTCCGCATTCCCAATAGAGCATTGCATCATTTGCTGTAAATCAGGTGGAATTGGTGTTCTTTTTTTTCTTTTTGTGGACACGTATCTCTGATATGTTGAGACGCACGGTACGAGCGTTTGCCCCCGCGGCAAGACTTGCCGACGGGTCTATCGGAAGCAATGCCGCGTGGGCAGAGGCGAAGCACACGGCAGTGGCACGCTGCACCGATGCATCGGTGTTGACGCCCTCTATCATTCCGACCCGTCACTTTCAACGGAGCCTGCCACGGCTTCCGGTGCCCCTCCTCAGCAACTCGTTAGCCCGCTACGCCGCCGCCGTGAAGCCACTGGTGCCACCAACTCAGTACGAACGTACTGTGAGGCTCCTCAAAGAATTTGAAAGCAAGGACGGTGGCCGACTGCAGGATGAGCTCGTGAAGACCGATCGCGCCAATCAGCACACAAGTTTTGTGTCTTCGGATTGGTTTGAGCGTGTGCTCAAGGAGCGTGACCCTATCCCCCTTCGCCGCAGCCGCACCCTCGTCGTTCGCTCTCCCGATACCTCAAATACCCCCGCTGCCCTGTTGGACATGCTACCACGCGCGACGCTGTGGATCCGAAGCAGTGTGCTGTACTACAAGGCCTACCTAGACAACACCTTGTACCCCGACGTCCGCTACACCCCCGACGACGCCAAGGCTTACTACCAGCAGGACTGGTTCGAACGCACCATTGCTCTGTGCCCCGAGTACGTGAGCGCCTCTGTGTTGACGCTCACATCGGGCCATCATGCTCACCCACTCGATATGTCGCAGTGTGACAATTTATTCAACTCTACCCGTGCTCCAGGCGTGTTGCAGGACGAGGTCCGGGCGGTGGGGTTCATGCCTCACATTGTGGTGCAGTACCGCGGCCGCCAGTTCGCCGTGACGGTGGCGGACGACGACAGCAACCCACTACCTGAGGATCAAATCTACGCGAGGTTGCGCGCGATTGTGACGTCGCCAGCAGCTACCTCGCGGCCACGCGTGGACATGGGCGTCTTCACGACGCTCCCACGGACGGAGTGGAACGGCGTCCGGACTGCTCTGCTGCGCCACGCCACCAATCAAAAATCGCTTGAGACCCTAGATAGCAGCATGTTTATTCTCAACCTGGACGACAGCGCGGAGCCAGGCTTCTTTGACAGCCCCAGAACCTCTCTTCAGAAGGGAATGGCAAAGGTGGGCAACCGCTGGTGGGATAAAAGCTTCTCCGTGAATGTCGGTGCGCGTGGGGCGCTGAGCGTGAGCTATGAGGAGAGTTGGGGCGACGGAGCGGCAGTGCGGCGTTACGTGGAGGATGTTTTCCAGCACACCATGCAGCGCATGCAGGGTGGCACGCCTGTGGTGGATAGCAGCAAGGCCACAGAGCCTGTCCGCGAACTGCAATGGGCCCTCACCCCTGAGCTGGAGCAGCTGGCGGCAAATGCGCTGCGGCGCTACCAGCAGGATATTGCCCGTCTCGATCTGAGTGTCGGTGTATTGGGTGATGCTGCTCTGGCAGCAGCACCTTCCGCAGGGAGATCTGGCAGCCATCCTATGGCTGGCAGCGCCCCCACCGCGGTGTCTGCCATATCAGGGCATGCGTGCAGTCTGGGAGCCGACGATGGGGTTATGCAACTCGCGCTGCAGCTGGCGTGGTGGCGACTCTACACGAGCCCTGTCGCCGCCGCGCAACCGCTTCTCATGAATGCATTCCGCCGCGGCCGCATGGACAATGTGTACCTCTCAAGCGCTGCCAGTCAGGCATTCGTGTTAGCCTTGGCGGCGTCGTCTTCCTCCGTGTCAGAGACAGAAAAACGGGAGCGATGCCGAGCCGCGCGGGAGGCGCACACGGCGTCCGTGAAGGAAGTGCTCGCGGGAGGAGGCATCGCCGCCCATTTCATCGGCTTACGGAACGTCGCCGAACGAATGTTTGGCCGCACCCCCGCCATCTTCACGGACCCCTCGTACCGTCTACTCGCCTCCCCGCAGCTCGTCGTTCGCTCAGAGGGCTCCCCAGCTCTTGCCGCCGTCACAAGCACCCCTGTGTCGAACGGTTACGGGGTTACGTACACCACAGTCACCAATCCAGAGACAGGGAAGCAGAATGTCATCTTGAACGTCTCTTCATGGAACGGCGCGGACGGTCCCCGGTACTCGGCGTCAGACTTCGTCGCAGCTGTCACCGAGGCTGTTGAGGATATTCGGCCGCTGCTGAAGTGACGCCCGACACAACCGACATCCCGTCTCGTGAATGGGTCGATATCTTGATCACTGCTACGACTTTCGTGTCGTGATTGCCTGGGAACGCAGGCGGTTCCTCGACAGGCTTTTGCCAGCTACATAGTCACCACCTTTCTGTTCCCGTGGATAGATCGACGGAGAGAAAGGGAGAAGTGTGCGCTGAGAACTCCACCTCCTTGTTGTCTTCCTCACACCAAGAAGAAGCTGAGCGACGCGTTGCGTTGCTCGTTGCTGTTCTCACACACCTTGTATGTCAGAATTCTTTTGTAACATGAAACACACTCCATTTGAACGGACGGCGCTGTTCTTTTTTTTTTTTTTTTTTTGCTTCAGCGCATGTGCTGCCGCACAGGTACCACGAAGGAACTAGAATGGTCCTTACGACCTTTGCATGAGCTGCGCTCGGAGAAGAAAAAAAAAAAGCGGTTCGATCGAACATAGCAGTCGAATGGGCACTCCGGCCTTATGTGAAGAACGCTTCCTAACACCAACCCTTCCCCTGCTTCGGTCCTCTGCCTGTTGGCCTTTAACTTACTGTCCCTCAATAGTTCTTCAAGTCCCCACGTTAGTTTTTTTGACTACACTTTTATTCGTTTCGCTCGTTGTCTAGTCGTATTCTCGCCATTGAATTGTATTTAGAATCAAGGCAGCATCCGTCGATCAACCCGAATTAACGGTTTCGTTCCCACCTTTCCTTTACTTACCAAATCGAAAAGACTATGCCGCCCAAGAGGAAGACCGCTGCCAAGGCTGCCGCCTCCACCGCGGAGGCCGAGGCTGCCGAGCACGTCGAGACACCGGAGCCCAGCACCGTGGAGACGGTTGCGGAGGCACCGCCGGCGCCTGTGGAGGCAGTGACCAACGAGGAGGAGGCCGCACCGGCGATTGTGGTGGCGGGCACACCAACGGAGATGTACGCGCAGCTGCAGGTCGTGGTGGCGCAGAACCCTGCCCGCATCAACGACCATGTGGGCCCCCTTCTCGAGCTGACCCACGCCGCCGAGGACCCCAGCACCCCCATCCTCCTGCGTGTTCGCTTCCTAGAATTCATCGGTAAGAATGTGGCGAACCTGCGCGATAACGGTGCCCTCAAGAAGATTGTCACGGCCCTTGTCAAGATCATTGGCGGGGAGGACAACACCCCCGCGCTGCTCATCGCCGCTCTGCAATGCTTCCCTGGCCTCGGCCCCGTGTCGATGCTGGACAAGAGCTGGGAGTACCTCTCCCGCGAAGGCGCTGACATTCTCATGCAGGTGATCCTTGACAAGGACGCCTTCCCGGAAACGGTGCGTCACGCCGCGCGCAAGTCTCTAGACGCCCTGACGAGCAGCGCCTTCCGCTCCGTTGCCACGAAGCTCATCCACTGGCTCAGTGATGACCGCGAAGGCGATGAAGCCGATCAGATTCAGAAGGAGCGCCACCTTGCCCTGAACACGCTCAGCCGCATGGCGATGGCTCGCTCCATGCGCGCGCACTGGACAGACGAAACCCAGGAATACGTCCTCTCGCTCATCTACCGCGTCCTTGGCATCGTCGACGCTCGTGAGTTTGCCCAACTCGCACGCGTGGCCGCCAACCTGTCGACGGTTAGCAGCAAGCACGGTCTCCCGCTGCTGCAGGCCTTTATCGCGGAGAACCCCCTCACCTCGGAGCGCAACGTCGAGGCCGTCTCCGTCATTGGCCGCTTCATCCACTCGTGGCCCAAGAAGGCGGACGCGCCGGCCGCGGAGCCCGTGGAATTTGACCTGGCCACCCCCATGGAGCAGGCCGGCCTTCTGAGTGCAGGCGCTATTGACGGGGAGAGCCGCAAGGGCATGCTCGTGGCGCGTGTGACGGTGCTGGCGGCGCGTCTCGCCACCGCCGAGGCCGCCGACAAGCTTCTTCCCTTCATTACCTCGACCCTGCTGAACCTCGTGGGCAACGATGGCAGCTCCCTACCCGAGAATCTCACCACGCTCGAGGCGATCCTCTTCGCCGCGGTGGCCATCGCGACCAAGAAGTCGGCGGAGATGCTGCAGACCCTCAACGACGAGGCCTTCAACGCGGCCATGACCGCTGTCACGGCTGCGGCGGCTGCCATTGAGCCGGAGCTCACCTTTGCGATCAAGAAGAAGCAGCGCGACAATGCTGCAGGTGCGGCGGACGCAGAGGCGCTGGCCTGCGTGCACAACATCCAAGTCATTGCGGGCTCCTTCGCGGGCAAGCACATCCCCATGGGTGACCTCAAGGAGAGCTGGTCCGGCAAGGCCCGGCTGCCAGCTGTGAAGCGCAACCGGGACCGTGCCACCGGTGTGCTCCCGCCCGCGCCCGGTACGGCTGCTGCCAACGACCGCAGCCGATTCGCCAGTGGTAACGGCCATCACAACGCCAACGGCAGCGGCCGCCGTCAGAGCGGCAGTGGCAACCAAGGGAACAACCAAAACCGCAAGCGCGGCCACAGCAGCACCCGTCAGCCGGCGTCCAAGAAGCAGCGCACGTCGTCCAGCAGCGGCGGCAACCGTCACGGCAACAATAACAACTCTCAGCGCCGCCGCCGGCACTGAGCACTGCAACCGTCGACACGGCAACACTGAGGCCGGAGGAGGAAAATCAACAAAGAAGAATCTGCGCGCATCTGAGGTGCCTTTGGACCACCGGTCAGTGCGTGAAGATGAAAGGACTCGCAGTTAGCGGTCCGTTTCTCACCCGATTCCCACGGCATGGTAGGCTCTGTCTTGAACGCTTTACGACAATGTTTCTCCAATTCCGGACGCCAAACTTGGAGAGCTTGTTGTTGAAGTGAGCGCGTTCCTGTCGAATCAACCCCAGCTGTAAGGACCGTGCCCTGGGCTCATCAGAGAACCGTGAAACTTGTTATCTGACCCAAGCGGGGTGTGTGCGGCTTGCCTCCCCTAGTTGCCGTTATCTTTGCGAGTGTTGATATTTGTATGAATAGAGCGTTAACCGTCGTCCTTTGAAGCTCTTCTATTTTGGTGGCTTGTTTCTTTTTCTTTTTCTTTTTTTCTTCTCTACTCTGTTTTCTTCATCGGTGCATTCGCGCGCAGCGTTGTTTTGTCTTCTCGACCAAGCTGCTGAGCTTACATCCCTCCTCGCGATGATGGTGATGCGCGTGGCACAGGAAGCATTGGACGCACACCCACACGGCATGGAGGTGGAAAAAAGAAAAGAAAGAAGACTCACAGCTCACGGGGGAAGGGATGACGCGCTGTGCGGGCACTGAGGGATAAACCAAACCAACACAAAAAAAAGGAGAGGAAATGAAACGACGACTCGTCCCACGCAACGGGGAAAGCGGTGACGACGAGAGGCAGCGAACGTTCCACAGGTTCACTGTGGAACTCACCTTGACAGCGAAGCACAAGGGACAACTGACAGAGACACCCGTTCATGCTGTTGGGGTCCATGCCAGAATGGCAGAGCGGCCTTTCTTCCATGACGGGACGTTCCTTGTAAATGCGTTTCTTTTTGGGGAGGCCACACTTATGGCAGTGTCTACTGACGCGATCCGTACTGTCATGTTGTGCGGGAAACGTCTCTAATGAGCTGCTTTGCAGCAGAACTTTAATGTCACCGCTTACGCAGCATTCCTCCAAGGAAAAAACCATGTGTGATCGTGCACCCCGTTATCCCTGTCTTATCTTCCTCATCACTTTCGACGTGCTTATGCTCTGTACCGGCAACTTAATCACGCTCAACAATCAGTTTTCTAGTCGTATTTCAACAGTACCTACACAAAGACGACGCTGTTCGGACCTCACGACTTGCGTTCACCGCTGTTGCGCACGCGTGTGCGAGTGTGTTCGTGTCGCGGTGAAAGAGGCGTTGGGCACCTCTCAAAAACAAAAAACAAAAACAAATAGCCTTTGCTTCTTGTTGTTGTTACACTTTCACTGAGCCCTCATCCGCGATCCGTGTTCGAAACGATTTCCCCTCCGCATCGTCTGCCTCTTTTTGTTTTGTTTTTGTTGATAGCGTACTTTTTCCTTTGCGCCGCTATTTGACTTTCGCCACTCTGCGAAGTTACTCGCGCAGACCGTATCTCTCAGAGGCGCTTGTATCACTTCTCACTTTTCCTTCGCACTTTGTTCTCCTCGCCTTCCACTGCTCCCCATTTCAACGCAAGCAGAACCCGACTCACATCACAGGTATACTGCTTTTTTTTCTTTGTTTCCCCTTAAAACTTCCATAATACTTGCGATCGCTTTTCAACACTCTGTGCAGCCGCAGGCGAGCCGAAGCAGTGATAGCAAGAAGGACTCGATTGACCAACCATTTTCTCGACGACTGGTATTTCTCGCTGGTGCACCCGTAACCGGTCAGCGAGGTGTTCGTTGGCCGCGTTTGTCAAGGAACAATGTCTTCCTCTTCCTCGCATACCCCGAAAGAGGCTCCTCGGCAGGATGGCTTTCTGTACACGGCAGGGCCTGCCCTGGCTAGTGGGGCTGCTCAGGCCGTGTTATTCAATCCCGTCGACCGTGCCCTCTACGTGCGCGTGAAGTTCCGCAGAAAACGCTTCCTTGACTGGCGCAACTTTGAGCGACCCTTTCAGGGATTCTTCAACGCCGCTGTCTATCGGACACTCGTGGGTGCGTCGTACATGTTCTGGCAAGATAGCGCACGCATTTATATTGAGCGTTTCCTTCCCCAGCAGTTCCAGGCGGACACCTCTCCGCAGTTGAACTCGTTCGTGATTGGTCTGTTTGCGGGCTCTGTCAATGGTCTCGCGCTCAATACGCTGCAGGCGGTGAAGTTCCGCATGTGGAACACGGACGAGAAGGGAGTGACATTCCTGAAGACAGCCCGCCTCATGTACAGTGAGGGGGGCATCCCCATTTTCTTTCGCGGCTGCGTCACCACGATGGTGCGGGACTCTGTCTTTGGCGTCGTCTACGAAACGACGCGGCGCTCTTCCGCGTGGAAGGCCCTCTTTGACACGTACGTGACCAAGGTCATGGAGTACGACTGGCTTGGACGACGGTCCAAGGTTGTTGAAGTACCCACCTACACTAGGCAGCAGCAGCAGCAGCAGGGGGCGGTGACACCTTCCTCTTCCTCTACCCATACGACGTGCGCCATGTGCGCATTTATTTCAAATCTAGTGGCAGCCATTACGGCATCCATGCTGAGCTCTCCCTTCAACTATGTCCGCTCCGTTGTCTATGGCACCCCTCCCGGTGCCATTCCGCTTGGCTACTGGACCCTGCTCAGGTCCTTCTACACGCAGTTCTTCTACATCTGGCGCAACGGCCAGAGCTACACAGACTTTTATCGCATTCCGAAGCTGGACGATGTTGAACACTCCCCCACGCACAAAGCTGGCGCCTCTCGCGGACACCACGCTCTGTCTTCACAGACATCTCCGTCTAGCACTAGCGCTTCCTCTCCTGGCAAGGCAGCGGAGAGCCCGAACGGCATTCGGCAGTCCCCAGCTGCCAAGGCGGCACCACCACGGGCGGGAGGACGAGCCTATGTTACGGAGTGGTTTCGTGTGCACCACCATCACCCCATTGCGGCGTGCAAGTGGGCGAACAGCAGACTTAACATTGGCTGGGGCTCCATCCGTGTGGGACTGGGCATGGCCATGTCGCAGAGCCTATTCCACATCACCCAGGACTTTGCTAGGCGCCGTAACGCACAAAGAACAGGCAACTAGGGAGTCTCACGCGGAACGGCAACAAGCGGTATTTCTGACGCCTCAGAGGAGATGCACACCGAGGTCTGGTAAGATTTGTGCATTGGAATCCCAAGGGGTGTCCCCAAAGCAGTTATGACTTTGTGCACATTCTACCTAGTGGCCGAGCATATCGGCGCTCCACCTGCTCCCGTGGACTAGCATGCGACACCCTCACAGGACTGAGCACCGCTCCCTCTATTTTGCCACGTTTCTCCCGTCGACACTTCTCAGGAATGAACAACAAGATATAAACTCAAAAGAAAAGTGTTCCTTCATGGTCTCGCTTCCAAGTATCCCGGCCTCGGTGTTCCGGCAAATGACAAACTTCAGTGCACTGAGCTTTGCGTGTGCGTTCTCCACGTTCCCCGCCAGTCAGCCACCATGCTGATGCTGCGATGCCAGAGCGCTGCCTGTCTCCAGTTTGCTCGTATGAAACGCCTTTTATTCTCCTCCCTCCATTAGTGACTAGTGTTTTATGTTCTCCTTGTGAGACGTTGCTTCGAAGGAATCGAACACTGACGCAGACTCATACGCACCGTCATACCCATCCGGTTCCCCATCCACCCAACCGAGCAGCGCGGCGGCAGAGATTCGTGCGTCGTTGTGCGGTATGCGGTCGGTGCGTCTTAGCCGACTCACCGGTGTTGCATCCTGGGTCGAGGCACCACCGCGGCTTCGCTGCGCCTGCTCCTCTTTCAGCACAACGCCTGCACTGAGGCAGGCCCACCAACATGCAAAGGCAACGGGAGGGGACACAGACTCTGCACGCGAAATCAACGAGGCGATTCGGACGGCACTGCGGCGCCATGGCCCACTGCCACTAACGCAGCTGAGCAAGCGACTGGACGACGCTGTGATGGAGGCAGTGTCGGAGGAACAGGGCGGCTTGGGGAGCTACGTGGCGAGCCGCAGCGGCACGCGCCGAGGGACGTCCGCGGAGGCGCTGGCCAGTGAGGACCGCCGTAGCTTGCCGTTTGAGTTGGTCACGCTTCCGGGGGCGGTCAAGGTAGTGTTCCTCACCGAGTACTTTGGCACAGTGCAGGCAGCCCATCGACCGCTCGTCATGTGGCTCGCGGCGGTGTTTGTGGCGACAGAGCACTTCCCCGGGTGTCGGCTCCTGCGCTCGCGGAACCCGACCAGGAAGGAGCTCTTCCACACGGTCATGGACCACGCCCCGGCCGCTCTTCTGCGCAGCCCGTCGACACCGCGGACGCTGCCGGCGTTTGAGGCGTGGCTCCCGTGTGCGGAGCCAGTGCTCAGCGTCTTTGGCGGACGTGTCGCTCTGCAAGGACGCGCGACGCGTCAGGAACTTCAATCGCAGCAGGAGACCGCGTCGTGCCTCAGGCAGCCCCGACGCGGACGCGCCGTGGCGAATCTGCCACGTCAGGAGCGCGCTGCTGTGGGGAATGAGGAGCAGAAAAGGGATGCGAGGCTACGCGAGTTCCTCCGCTCACATGTTCCCACAACATTCTTCATTCCCATGTCCGTTGTGATTGAGGGAGGTCTCGTCAAGGCCTTTCCTGAGGCCAATGGTGACATGACAGCTATCCGAGCCCTCTTTGCTCATGTACTTGAAAGCGGTTTTGCGCACATTCATGCTTTCGGGGAAGAAGGTGCAGCCCCATCGCTGGACACCACCTTTATTCGCTTGCTGGATCCGCAACCGTTGGACACCCTGAGAACGGATGGGGTGCGCTTTCCGGAAGACACGCTCACTGCCCGCTACTCTGTGTTTGCCCTTGGCGAAAAGATTGTGGCGGATTTGGCGCGACTTCGATCGGGTGACGCAGCCGCCAAGGCGGCGCAGGCCAAAGGCACCCACGTATCGCAGCTGAAGCTTCTGTTGAAGCCAGCCACCTACGACAGTTTGTTACGCTTTTTTGCTCAGGACACAACGGGCTCCACCGCCGCGGAGGGGACCACTGGCGGAGGGGAGGGGAAGGCCCCGGTGTCTCCGGATGCTTTTATCCTCGTGCTGGATCGTCTGCGTCACATTTTCGACGTGCGGTTGGGAGACGGTGTGTTTCGCCCATGGTCGGTGCTGCCCCCGGCGGAGCAGCCGAGCAGTCTGACTCGAGAGACGACCCCTCTCCCTCTCCTTCTGCGCTTCGCAGAGTCTGTGTTGCGCGCGGAAAGCCTCACTGTCGAAGAGCTCTTTGAAAGGCTCCCAGAGGTATTACAGCGACAGCTTCTTGCGGCGTACAGCGATGCGAGGTGGGCCGATGTCGGTAAATCGCGGGAGGAGCTGGAGAATGAGATGACGCGGCGGAAAGGCGCGCAGTGCCTCCGCGGCTTTGTCGCCCAACACTCTCTCTATTTTGTGCTCCGCAAGGATGCAGACGGTGTGGACAGGGTGTGCTCGCCGCAGCTGCTGGCGGCTGCGTTTGACGGAGGGGCGGGGGGTCCTCGAGGCGGCCGCAAGGACACTGGCCCGAATGGGTGCTGGGCCCGCGCCGAGGATGTAAGCGACACGGAAAGAGCGGAGATGCTCTACGCACTTCTCCCAGTCGATCAGCCCGTTGCCTGGACGCACTTCAGCAACCTTCCCGCTGTCCGAGCACTGCCGTTTCCGGCCTTCAGCATGCGGCAGGAGTTCTTCCGTCGTCACTTCTCCTTTTTTCGGCTGTACGAGACGTTTGCGAACACCTCCTTGATTGTGGGCCGCGCCGACGGTGTGCCACCGCCACCCTCTGTCCTGCAACCGTCCCTGCAGAACCTCGACGACGTTGTCAAGTTCCTCGCGTTGCAGAGTATCGGCGGCGTCAGTGATGGCGCGGTGATGCAATCCTTGTCGAAGCAAGGACGCACCTTCATGAAGGCCTTTGGAAACTTCACATCGTTAGCCGAGCAGCTGCCGCAATGGTTCGAATGCCGGCGCGATAACTTCAATGCAGGCAACAGTCTCATCACCTTTACGGGTCCGGGTCAGCCGACAGAAGAGGACAAACAAGCTTTTGTCCGTGCCCGCTTGCCGCTCCGTCGCGTGCGCAACGACGCGTCGTGTTATCTTCCATCGGAGGCGCCCCACGCACGCGAAACGTACGATGAATGGAACCCAGAGTGGGATGAGGAATAGCTGCAATTTCTTTTCCCCTTGGTGAAAGATGGAGATTCGTATGAGGAGCCAGAGCTCAACGCGTGACGGCATTTCTGCAATCACCATACACGAAAAGAAAGGAGAAAGAAAACAAAACAAAAAACGATCAACTGACAGGGTGAACGCAGTCAACTGTGTCGTTCTATCAGAAGGTATTCTGAAACGCTGAGCAAGGAAAGACAACACGGCAGGACGTCTCGTCCTCCTGTTCCTGTCACCACCTTAGAGCACGACAAAAGGACGTGGGAGGGGGAGGAGGGGATGGGGAGAAGTAAGACCTAATTGCAACTCACCTTCTCATTGACTCCGACAGCCAGCGCAGAGCAAGCTTATGTTATCCTACTTCACGTATAAATTGTGATGAACGCATTCGGTGCTCTTCTCTTTCTCTTACAATCCTTCTTTTTTGCTTTGCCACGTACGCGTCAGGGGTATTCTGTGTTTCCACGCTTGTGCCTCCCTATTCACACACTCACCCGCACCCACGCATAAAGTTACGTGTTTCCCATAGCACCTACAACAAAATCCACCGTCCCCTCATTGTCGCGCCGATGCGCAGCTCCTTCTTCTACATGGGCCGCGCCTACACGCGGCGTCATCTCAACGCGTGCATGAGCCCCTTGGCGACCGGCTTCATCCGGCCCAATACCTTCTCCTGCACGAGCGGCGCCGTCGCTGCGTCCCCCTTAATGGCAACTTCGCTTTTGAGCGGCACCGCCACGTCAGGCTCCAAGGCGGTTCCCAATGCCCTCAGCATCGATGGCAGCATCAACCAGCTGCTATCGTCCTTGCTGGCGCAGAGCTCTCCCATGGCAGCAATGACCAATCTCATTTGCTTACAAATCAAGTCAACCTGTGCCTTTGCATGCGAAAGAGTATTAATCGGATTACTCACAACAAGGCGCTTGACGTAGCCCTCTTCCACCACCGCTGCGCCATGACGATGTGATGGTCTCGTTCTGTTGATGATGTTGGGCAGCGTCTGTCCCCTCTTACGCTGTCTGCTGCCGACCGCACCCGACGTAATGCCTCCACTGGCAATCGGTCTTTTCAGGTAAGTTGAACGAGAATCCAGGTCCCCACAAAACACACACACACACACATTACATGACCGGCATTCCTGTTCTTCCACCTCCTCAATCTTCTTGTGTCTCTCTGTCAGTCTATGGCTTTTTCCTTCTCTTGTGTGTTTGTCTGTTTCCCGTTTCGTCTTTGTTCGTCCTAATGTTTTCTTTTTTGGTGTTAGTTCTCACAGTGTTCACACATTCCCGCAAAGCAACAAACAAACGAAGAGAGGAAAACGATAGGAGCATGGATGAAGGTGAAGCGAAGAGAGAATTAAGAGGATTCCATGCAACAAATGCAAATGAGAAAAGACATCTCAGTATGAAGCACGCCTGTCGTGATGGTGTGAGAGGTCGCACGCTATGAACGGCTCTACACAGAGAGGCTTGACTGTCTACGGGTCGACCGTCGAGCGCCTCGCGGACTGGTGCAACAGTTCTTGCAAGAAGCCTGTGTGAGTGGCGGTGAATGCGTGCTGTGCGCGAGTCTTGTCTGCTAGGGTTTTCACTATATGCGTTTGCGCGTTCCTTCATGTGCCCTCCATCTATGTCTCCCTCATTCAATGACAACCTCCTGACGTGTTGGTATGCGATGCACTCTATGTGGTGTCCTAGCAGCTTTCCCAAAGCGCTGAACTCCCCAGAAGAAGCATTGCGTGCGCGCACGTACACCACAGAGACGATAGAAACGAAGAAGCTTCTTACGGACCAATTAGCCACCCTACACGAAAAGAATCTTCTTGAGCTTCCTCAAAGGCAGTAGTGCACAGGAGAAAACAAACGAAGTTCCTTGACTAGTCCATCCATCATGAACCTAGGCGTTAAGCAAGAATCGTACCGCATCGAGACGATGATGAGCAGCATTCGCACAGAATGCTTCAACCTCTGCTGCAAAGACATGTCGAGCAACGAACTCAGCACGGACGAGGTGAACTGCATTGATCGTTGCTCATGGCGCTACCTTCGCACCAACAAAATCATTAGCTCCACTGTGGACCGTGGCAATGGAAAAGACAAAAATAAAGTGATGTGAAGCGTAGACTCCATGTGACTCGTTTGTGCGTCTGTCATGCGCTGTACCGCTTCCCGATGGCGGAGGATCGGGCTCGTTGTTCATCTTGTTGACTCACATTAACCCTCTCCTTAAACAAATGAAACCGAAAGGATGGTGCGTGCCTTGTGGCGAGGTTCAATTGGGAAGATGGAATGCTGGAATGAAGTGCCCTTTCATGAACTTGCATTTCTTTCCGACTAGCTGTCACTTCCAGCTGAGAAACTACAGACGAAGGTCATAGTCGGCGCCACTACGGGAAACAGAGAAGGAGCTCATTCGCCTCGTCACGTGTCGGTGTGCGTAAATGTGGAGGGCGGCGTTTTCTCACCTGCCACCCTCCTCGTTACCTTCCGCCACCTCGTGGGGTGAATCCTTCCCATCGCCGAGGGAACTCTGTGTCAAACAAAAACATGACTTCTCTTGCTTTCCCTCTCCCCAAGAGAAATATAATAAATCGTTCGTGACGTCACCTTCCTCACCCTTTACTTTCCTCACAGTTATTTGTAGCTTGTTTCCTTTCCGTTGTTTCACGTAACAATCGAGCCCCTCCGTCACTTACCTTCCTCGGTTTAACGCCCTCAGTTGTTATTGTCTTCCATTGAGCTAGTTACACTTCTCGTACTCTCAACGGGAAAGACGACAGCGCGCTTAGGCAGTAACACGCACACGCCGTAACCAGCTCTACACTTCTCTTTTTTTCTCATCACCAACCATCAGTAATGAAGTCTATTCTGCGGACGCTCTTGCTTCTAGCCCTCCTCTCCGCTCTCGTGATCAGCCACGTGCGCGCCCAGGAGGCGGCAGAGGCCGACCCCATCGAGGACGACGCGGTGGGCGAGGAGGAAGAAGTGGATTTCGCCGACTACGCGCAGGCTGGGTACGAGGATCTCAATGACATGGCCGGCGACCGCGCACCGTTCGTCACTCGCGCCATCTTTCCCAACAGCACGTCGCCCGTGCTCGCCCCTCACTTCCCCGCGGGAGCCCCCGCCCGCAGCCTCATTGCCTACCAAAACAAGGAGCTGAGCGCCCAGCATCAGGTGATTCTCGTCGCCGGCTACCTGCAGCCGCCCAGCACCTTCGACACTGTCCTGCAGAACTTTTCTGTGGTGCGCCAGGCGCGCGCCGTGAGGCCGTCGGAGACTGCCACGTTTGAGTACACCTTCAGGCCAGACGGCAACCTTGAGCCCGGCGTCTACAACCTCGTGATTGGCGTGTACTACGCGGACGCGGTGACCAACGCGACGGCCTTCGCCCCTGCCTTCAACGGCACCGTCTACGTGGACGAGCCCCTCGGCACCGATCCTCGCACCATCCTCACCTACCTCACCCTCCTGGCCATCTTTGGCGCCATCGCCTACTACGTCGCGGACCGCTTTGGTGTAGTCAAGATGATTGCCCAAAGCCGACGCGAGGCCAGCAAGCCGTCCAACAAGCCGGCGCTTGTGGAGGTGGGGTCGAAGCGCGGCGCTGGCTACGATCCGGAGTACGTGGGCAAGGAGCACCTGCGCTACCGTGAGGACCTTCTGCGGAAGAGCTCGGCCTCCCCGTCCAACCGCCATGCTTCCGCCTCTCCCAACAAGAAGAGGAAGTAAGCAGACATCCTCTTGTGCGTCGTGTTACCGTCACCCGCTCTGCATTGTCGTGCCTGCACACGAGCACATGTACACCTTTCTCTCCCACTTACTGAAGGTACTTTCTGGGGAGAGACATGTGCGTTGGTGTGTGTGTGTGTGAGGGTGTCCGCCGAGAGGTTGCCGTCTGAGTGACTCCATTCAATTCTCAGATGTACACCAACTGTTTTGCCTTCTGTGGCAGGGGCGGCATCTGACTGAGTAGAGGACTTGGATACCATACCCCTAGAGACCCACATTGCGGCCATGACGCCTTGTTTCCTTTGGCGGACACACGTGCGCGAGCACGACAAACCTTCACATTGACAATCTCGCAAACTCTTTTGGGCTTAATATCATTTCTTCAGTTGTTCTGTTTTTTTTAAAAATTTATTCTCTGGTGTCTGTGTTGATGTTGTTCTTGGTATTCTTTCATTTGTTGCGGCGATCGCGGTCGCTGCGCGCGTCAGGAATGCTGTTGGCGTTTTCGTGAGGTGGTCGGTAAGCGCCATAACTCCTATGTTTTCCTTTCTCCTGGCGCATGGTCGTGGACGCTGAGAAACACCGCAAAAATTGGACGGCTGCATTCAGTGGTTGTCTTGTCTCTGCATTACTGAAGCCTCGCGCTCTCTCTCCTTCCTGCTGCGGAGGTAGTTGTTGTTGGGTTGTTCATGTGTATGTGGATCCCTTTCTATTGTGAAGAAACCTTAAATTTTCGGCAACCGCACACCCGCGTCCAAGGAAGGAATGGTGCCAACACGACAGAGTCTCAAGACTCGTTCAAGATCGTTGACAGGCAGAGAAAACGTTAGACAGCTGACTTGGTGTGGGATTTGCAACGACAACAATGGACTTGAGAGAGACAGGGTGAGAGGGCGAAGGAGCTGCGGTCCAATCTCCTGTGTGCGTTTGGTGTGAGGGATCGCGCGTCACTCCCACTTACCCTATAGATGAGGCGTGAGACAAACGTCCTGTGACGCTCACCGCTTTCCGCTCTCTCAATCGCCAACACGGTCTCTGTATGTACTTTCCTAATGACTATGGTCAGCTCACCGTGGAGAAATTCCTGACGTACTGTATGGTTGGCCTGATATGATATGCCAACACTGACGATCTAATGTCTCTCTCTGTCTCTCTCTCTCTTTTCGTCTCGCATTTCTAGGGCTCGCAAATAGATGGTACGGAGGATACCAAGCGTGTTTGTTCCTCCCTTACCTTTGATTCTTTAAAGCTGGAACTCCTTTACAAGAGGGACTGTCAGCCTTCGACCCTGCCTTGCACTGCTGCGAGGTACCTATCTCTTTGTGGCTCACTCGCTCACTCTTGCATCTCGTGAAGACGAGCATTATCCTTAGCGAAGGTTTTGGAGTTAGTTCTTTCATGCCAAGGAGAGGGAGTTCTGACAAATCTAGCGGCCGCCGTCGCCCGTCTCCGTCGTCCCCATCACATGCCCCTGTTCGCAACCACCCGCTGAGGGCCGAAGCGCCACCGCCACCGCTCATGTCGACAGACATTCTTGCTGAAACCGTGGACCAGACCGTCCATCACTTTCTAAATGCGATTCGCCGTCGCAGCATCGAGGGCGTCACCCAATCCGCGCTCCTCATCAATCAGTCCTTGGTCGAAGCGGCAGAGCGAAATCGAATTGCGGAGCGCTACGTTCGCCGCATCATGGCGCGCCAGGAAGGCGGCAGCGGCAGCACGCCCACCCATTCGCTTCATGAACTCTTTGTTTCCATTCCCTCTCCGTCGCTCTCGCAGTGGATTGCCGCTCTCGACGCACTGGCGGCGGCGGCCATCCCCGCGGCGCTGCAGTTTATGCAGGACCTCCACACCACCCAACCGTTCCACTTTCACACTGTTAGCGCTGGGCGTGTCATCGGTGTGGCAGAAGACAGCCATACCCAGGCCAAACAACTCCTGGCAGCGACGCAGCAGTGCCTTGGTGTGCTCGTCAACTTGTGCTTCCTTACGCTGGTGGCCTACCGCCGGTCTAAGACCGATATGGGGGTCTGGGCAAGGCTGCACGGGAGCCGTGGAATGCGCACGGAGCTGACAGCTCGCTTTATTTTCAACGGAGGGAGTGCCACAGACCTCATGAACGCCGCCGTACTTGACCGACATGTGCGGCAGCTCAATGGGGTTGCTAGGGCTCTTCGTCAGTGCTTCGCAGCGCACCTGCCCTTGCTCATCTTTTCCGCAGATCAGCAGCTATGGAGCATAAAAGAAGAAGGCGCCGTCTCCGTGACGGGACACCCGTGCCTGGATCAGCTCCCACGCACACCTCTCTATCTGTCAGACCAGGACGGCTGGGTCTGGCTCCTCGTGGCTGTCAGCCTTCACGTGATGGGGCCCACCGCCAGCGTGAGTTCTGATGCAACCGGAGCAGACGGGAGCATCACCTCTCACCACAGCTACAGCCCCAACCAGCAGGCGTCACAGCACCTCCCACAACTCTCCCTCACGCCAGCCTCCCGTGCGGCGCGGCGCAGCATGCGAATGAGCAGGGCCGGTGCCTCACGGAGCTCATCGCAGGGCTTCTCAGCTGCCGCGTCTTCGCACCGCCTCCGCAGCGTGAGCGCAGGAGGAGCGCGTGCTTCCCTGGTTGGGGACTGGTTCTCCGAGGACGTGACGTCGCCGCCGTCACCCAGCTCCACGGTGGGCCGAGGCCCTTTTCCTACTGCATCGTCTTTCTCACGTGGCGCCTCGGCGATGGATTTCTCCGTGACGTCCGCGCCGCCCAAGCACGGTGCAACCCTCCCCGCCCCTGTGAGCGCCTCGTCTGCGGCTGTGGTGTCCCCGTCTTCCTCTGTTCCACCGCCCTCACTGAGCATCGGCTCCCCAGGTGGCGTGCCCGTCGTCGCTGTCGCAGGGCCCTCAGCACCGGCCCCATCGAGCGAATCGTCGAACTCCGGTTGCGCCCTGTCGGCGGCCATCATGTCGCTCGCACGGGATCCGGTCGCGGGCGGAGCGGACTACGCGGCGAAGTACGTATCTGTCGTGCTGTCCGCACTGGGCCTGTTTGTGTCGCAATGGGCCCACCAGCGTGCGTTGCCGAGTCATGTTGTTGATGTGTGGCGGCAGCGCGGGGCACAGTTTCCATCGACCCAGGTGACCGCCGCGATGCTGGCGCAGCTCAAGAAGGAGATGGAGAACGCAGAGTCCTGGGCACCTGTCGGCGCAGACGATGAAGGTCATCCCTCCCCGCCAGCCTCGGAAAGCAACACGTCGAACGTTTTCGATGAACATCAACCGATTCATCGCCACACCGCTATGGATGACGTCTCACAGGCATTGGATTGCATGACCGACTTGGTCGTGCACTCCACACCACTCATGCTGCGGGGCTCCACGAACTTCCTTGAGCTGCTGCGAATCCTCGCTGTCGTGGCGCCGATCCAGTTCTACCACGTCGTGAGTGCACGCCAGAATCAAACACTGCCGGAGGTCGTGGAGGGGAAGGACAAGGCCACGGGCCGGCAGAAACTCGTTCCGTTGTCCTTTCACTGGAAAAACGTGCAACGCTTCACCGGCGCCGTTTCGCGGCTCTTTTATGCCACCTCTGACCATGTGCTGGAGTACGCTCTGGCCTTCCCACCCACAGACGCCGTCTACGCGCCTCCCGAGGCATGCACCACCATTGTGACCTTGGGGTGCATGCACGTGTTTTGTGAAAGCGTGCTCGCCAGCAAGGTCAGCTTCCCCGCCGGCGACGTGGCTTCCGCAACAAGGATGTCGGTGGGCGGAATCCCGCTCCCGGCCCCGTCCGCGTTTACCGCTGCGGCGGTGGCGGCAGGGGTTGTGGGTGGCGCGAGCGCTGTCGCCAATGACCACATGTTGGTGGCGCACTGGGCGTCATGGGGACGCTGGATCCGCGCCGCCCTCGCCGTGTACATGAGTGTCGAGGAAGACGGCGGCGACGGCCGTTGCTCCGCCACCCGATTTACTGCGAAGGACTGGACGGCGCTTGTACCCACACCGAACTTTGCGCGATACTGCGCCGGCTTTGCGCAGTCCTTCGGTGCTGCCCTGGAGGATGTGTTTGCGCTGGTGATGGTCATCAAGACAACCAAATCAGGGGTGAGCGGCGATGACGACGACTTCCTTAAGCACGGGTCGGTCGACTTGCTGGGCCACGTGGCAGCACGACGGTTGCGGCAGCTGCTGTACTTTCTCCATGACGCCACGCTACCTCCACAGCCCAGCGAGAGTAACACGACGGCAAGCGCAGCCGCTGACGATGGAGTCTCCGCGGAGACATGTGCGGAGACCCTTCTGCCGCCGCAAGGTGTCCACTCGGCACCAGGAGTCATTCCCTTCTCCATCCTAACGGAAGAGAGCTTCAATGCGATGGCGCTGCTGCTGCAGCGGTATGAAGAAGCCTTGAACAGCCCTGGTGACGCGCCCAGCCACCGCCAGTACTGGCTCCTTGCGATTGGGTACCTGCGTCTCTCCTCCGTGGACGCCTGCTGCACGTCCCCATCGCACCCTACCGGCGCGAACAGCCGTGCCTACCCTTTCGCTGCCTTTGAGGGAATGAGCGATTACGTCTGTGCTGGGCCACGGGACAGCGTGCCGTTTCTGCTGGATCGCTCGTATGAGACATACGACGAATGGCTGAAGAAGGAGTCTGACAGCCTCAAAGCTGCCCGCGCTGCTGCTGCGGTGGCTCCCAGCGGTGACACGCAGCGTCGGCGCTCGGGTTTGCCCTCTCCACGGGGCATTCGAGCCATTAACCTCGCAGACCCTTTTGAATTGTTGCGCATGGAAGTGAGGGACGCCTGCGAGGTCCTACGCGAGCGTCTGCTCATGTCATCGGCACGCTTTCTCTGTGTTGCGCTGCGCTTGGCCACCTCTGCTTCTCGAGGCGGCTCCACAGGGTATGGCACTGCAGCTGCCCATCCCACTACAGAAGCTATGGATGGTTCCATTCGTCCAAAGAGCCCGCGGGGGTTCAACTCGGTTGCGGGCTCCACCAAAAACGGAAGCCCCACCGCAACGCCCCGTGGTGCGTCAACGACAGGCGGAGGTTCGACAGACCAGCACGGCCGCACGGGTCGCACAGCCACCTCCGTGCCTGATTCCCGCGCGCCGTCGCCAAGCCCAAGCGGCGTCTCCGGCGGTCTCACCCCCGCGCTCACAGGCGCTGTTCCACCACCGGCCGTGTCGCAGGCGAAGGTGTACGTGGACGCCTTCACTCGATTCCTCCTGATGATGGACTCCATCTCGTCGAACCGTCTCATGAGCTGCCTCCGCACGTTTCAGGAAGAGCTGCGGCGTGGGGAGTACCGTCTGCACCACCAGAGTGCTTCACGATCGCCGGGCTCACCGCGCGCCGAAGGCCCCGAGCCTGGCGTAGGCAAACCATCGCCCTTTTTGATTTCCGATGCGGATGTCAATGAAGCGACACTCTTTGAAATGGAGGTTGCCCTCTACACCATCTGAACCCGTCTGCGACTGGTCCAACACTGACCATCCCGAGGGTATATTCGACTACGACGGTTTCCCTACATGGTTGATTCTGATGGTCCACCCGCTCCTGCATCACTAGATGAAACGAAATGGAAGAAGGCATTTGTCATCTCAGCTGTGTTGCGCAAATCCCGTTTGGGAGACACTTGGCCGCTCGCCTCATGTGCATGGTTGCTTGCGGTGAACTACAGCGAGCCTTTCTCACGTGCTCCTTCACGCTAGGCGCTCTAACGCATCGTTTCCTCGCAACGTACCTACGATCCTTGCGCAGTGTCTGGTGGCACAAGTTACGTTCTGAGCATCTTCCTTTTTCCTTCTGTCTTTCCGCGTGTAACACTGTTCAGCAACAGCACAGAGGACAGTGTCACCACCAAGCGAACCCAAGTGCTTCTCTTCTCACTGTACTCACTTTTTTCTTCTTCGCACCGCTCTTCCCTTCACCGACGCACCTTGCGAAACAGTCCATTTGGACCTCTGTCTGTGCGTGTCTGCGTGTGTATGCAACGCACCGCTGCACTGCCGTCAACAGTACCACGTAAGGGATATCCGCTACCAAACCTAACGGTACCAGGTCGGCTCTTCTGTGTCCCCTCCTAGACCTCTTTGTTGGTCTGTAAAGCCGTTCCCTCTGGCGGGGTCAGATATAGATTGGCAAAGCCTTTCTCGGGCTTTCCATCACTGCGTCTCGATGCCAACGACCACCCGCCATCAGCGTCACTTGGACGTGCAAGGCACGTCTAACTTCAGAGACATTGGAGGCTATCTCACAGCTGACGGTCTGTACGTCTCCAAGTACAAACACTTTTACCGCTCTGACGAGCTTAGTCATGTGGCACCAGAAGCCGCCCGCATGCTGCATGACAAGCTGAAAATTGCGTACAGCATTGACCTGCGCTCCGTCGAGGAGGTGAAGCACGCACCGTATAGCATTGCAGGAATGGAGCGTGTGTCCATCCCCATTTGTCCGGAATCCTTCTTTGAGCTGGTGCGCAGCAAGAGCGAGCTGAATGAGAAGGATGCGGTAGAACTGCTTACAGTCATGGGAACTCCTTTCTTGACCGACTTCAAGTTGCAGATGAAGGCGTTCTTTGATACCCTACTGACCAAAGTCAAAGGCACCCCGTGCGTCTTACACTGCACCGCTGGGAAGGACCGCACCGGCATGGCCACTGCTCTATTGCTCTACGCACTAGGCGTCCCTGAATCAACGATTCGCGAGGATTACCTGCTCACCAACGAATATGTCCAACACTGTTCATCGTCATGCGTCGTTGGCAAGTGCCGTCTCACGGTAGAGGCAACCAACGTCCTACTTCGAGCACAGGTCGAGTTCTACGACAGCGCCATCGCTGGCGCGAAGAAGACCTACGGCAGCATCGACAAATACCTGCAGAAGGAACTGGATCTGACTGCCGCCAAGATTGATCAGCTGAAGACGTACTACATCCGCAAAACCAGTGCCCATTGAACGAAAGGAAAATGACGTACCGCTTCAGTCGTCGTTTTCACTCAGCTGTCTTTCGATCACTGCCTTGTTTCACACCTTTTCCGCAGCCTAGTCGGCATCCTCAAAAAACAAATAAAAACACTAAATTCTTGTACACATTCTCTTCCATCATGTTTTGTTCCCTCAACCCTTTTAGAGGAACGCATTACGTTACACAAACGTCCATCGTGCGTGCGTGCATTTCGTGCGTTTGCTGCATCCACTTCCACGGTCGACACCTCCTGTTCCAGCGATACCTAACCTTGTGATACCAGGTTGTGAGGGGTCTCGCTAGCGTCCGGTACGAGCTCAACAAGGGAGGCGGAAAAACGCAAGCATCCTCTTCTGTCCAAAGGCGTTTCTGTGCGGTTGATTCACCTTTATGATTTGTTTATTTTTTACCTTCTCCTAGCTACATGAAACTTTCTCGCGAACCATTTCCTCGCTGCAAATTCCTATCGGCTATTTGCCTGATTCCCCCAACCCCCTCTCTGATGTTGCAGCAACGTTTTCCACCCATCAGCGCTTCAAAATAAAGAAATAATACATGGGCGTCGGAGAAGGAATAAAGGCAGAACATACGAGACACCTGCCACGCTCACGTAAAGACACATATATGCTCTGTCACACGTCACATTGTCTGTCGCACACAGTCACAGTAAGAAACAACAACAAAAAAAAAAGCACCTTCCCTACTGTGACTACCCTCCCCCATGGCAATGAATTACCTGGCTGAGCGCCACCTTGTCGGGTCGTCTGCAGGTGGCTGATCTTCCCTCAAATGCTCCCGTGTGATTGGAAAGGGAAAGCCTTTCTCTAGGTGACCGACAGACTCTTTGCTTTTGCTGATTCCTGCTCCTTCTGCACTATAGACACCATATAGGGTCGATGAAATCATGTAATACACGTGAGCCTGGGGCGGCTCTGTGCCCTTTATACCAGCGCGTAGTGATGACAATTCTTTCCTTTTATTTAACAGCAACATCTGACGAACACACTGACGTGACAGGTACTACTACGAATGTCTGATACGCGCGCTAGTGGTGAAGCGGTATTCCTATAAATGCTGTAGCAGCCTTGGCATGGTCAGTGCGGCGAAAGGTCGTTCCGCGGAGCTCTCCTTCGTCGTTTGTGCCTGCGCAAGGCTGTTCACGCCGCCCTGAAGTGGAACGTTGTGTGACTTTTTTTTCTTTTGAGTGCGTGTGTTTGTGTTTGTATGTGTGTGTTCCGAGAAGCCCATTGATGAGAACCTTCATAATTATTTAACAGCAACATCTGAAGCTTTCATTGCATGACGCGAACTATGTACTACGTTTCTGAGGGTTATTTTACAAGGGGGTGAGCGTGAGCACACGGAGAGAAGGAGCCGTTTTCTTCTCTCCCGTGCTCAGTATCTCCTCACACAAAAGACGCTCGACAGGTTGGTAGATGACCAAGCACCACTGATGAGAACCTTCATAATTATTTAACAGCAACATCTGAAGCAGTTACTGCATGACGCGAATTATGTATACAAGAACTGAGTGTGCACGTGCGGTAAGAGAAGTTTGTAGGTGGGGTCAATGAAATGTGTGTCTGTGTGTCTGTGTATGTGTGTCTCTGGCGAACTTGCGTTGTCAAGTCATTCCACATTTTAATTTGTATGCCCTTGCAGCGCGTAAGGCAGTCTCTCGTGTACACGAGAGCGAGCGGCGGTGTTCTTCCTGCTTACTGTTTCATATTCCTCCCTGTGTCGTCCGATGAACACAGGGCCTCCTGTCCGGCGTCGCAGTCATCACGACCCCCACCACGGAAACAACGCAATGGCAGAATCAATTTGCAAGGGTGGCGCAACATCTCGATCCTAAATCGTCAAAAAACAAAGTGCGACGAGTATGCGTCGGATTGGTCTCGCTGACCACTCTGACAGGTTTGCAATGACCATTCTCCGCTCCAAAGTGTTATGTTTGGAGAGAAGTGCCTTTGATGTTCCACGCCCACCGCATTGCCTCACTGCACGGAGCTCCACTAGTATGTCCTCTTGTACACTGATGCTGCCCTCTCTTCCTTGTTGTCCCACGATTCTGGGGCTCTGACGCGTGGACGCGTCTCGATCCTCCCGGTGTTTTCCTTCCGACAAACATGTGCACACACGCTTAACGGAAACGAAAGCCGTTCACTTTTACCGGCAGTCGAATCGTTTTCGCCGCTGGCTGCGCCTTCAATATTTTTCTTGCGCGTCGTCTCGTTCTTGTCATTATTCACATCTTCCAAAAAACACTATCATACAGTCACCGTTCACTGTCTTCACGCTTCACACATACCTATATCCCCTCAAATTTCCAAATCGGTGCCGCCTTCAAAACTCAGTCCTAACAGTTTTTTTTTTTTTTGCGAGCGAAAGTCCTACCGTATTTTCCTCTACTTTATAACCCCCTTCTCTTCCTCTTTAGCATACCATGTCCGCGTCCCCGGCTCCCTGTCGTCCGCCCCTTCCCAAGGACCGGCTGGTCGCCCTCCCTGGTACTCGCAACTTTCGCGATGTGGGCGGCTATGCCACCGCCGACGGCACAATGCAAACTCGCTGGCACCTCCTCTATCGTGCCGATCAGCTCTCGCGTCTCGCCGCAGACCAGGGCGCCTGTGGGCTGCTGCGGGACCGCCTCGGCGTCACAACGGCGGTGGATCTGCGAACGGCGAGTGAGCGTGCACAGCAACCGTACGCCATCGCTGGTGTTACGGTGTACCGCATTCCCATGATGGCAGGAGGCGACTTACTGCAAGCCGTGCAAGACATTCCTGAGCTAACGGAGGAACTCGTCGAGGGTCTCATGGGCAATGTTTATGAGCAGTTCGTCGTAGCCTCCAAACCCGAGCTCGCTCGTTTTTTCCGTCTTTTGGTGGATCGTAGTCGGTCGCCCTCCGCCGATGAGGCAGTAGTGTTCCACTGCAAAGCGGGTAAGGACCGCACGGGCATCTGCACCGCACTCCTTCTCACCATACTAGGGGTCCCGATGGAGACGGTGTACGCCGATTTTCTCCTGACGAACCGTTTCTACGAGGTGCCGCCACTGCGCGCTGTCAAGACGGTTATCAAGAACCAAATCGAGACTGGTGCGGTGTCGGCACTCTTCCAGGCGCGCCGCTCGTACCTCGAGCGCGCCTTCTGCGCCATTGAGAGGGACTACAAGGATGTGCCGACGTATGTGCGTGAGGCGCTGGAATTGTCGGATGATGATATCGCTGCACTGAAGCACAGGTATCTTGAGGCGGTGTGAGGAACCGTTGTTGAACGCCAAACCGTTGGGTCCATGCAGAGATCCTCATCTGCACCCTCACTGGCTTCGGCGGGACCTGTGTCCACTGGCTTTGGCACCGTGCGGAGGGGGCCGACACCCCTCAAACACTCCATTGGCAAGGTGCGATGGCACGTCTCTCACCGAGTACTCGCGCGCGCCACGACGAGTAGACCAGTGTGCTCAACCGCTTCACAGACGTCTCCCTCTCTCTCCGTTCATCACTATTGCACACGAGTTCTAGGGCTGGTGGAGTTCGCTCTGTGGACTCTGTCCCTGATCCCTTGCCGCACCACACCGATTGCATTGCCAAACGTTACCTTTTTTTCTTTTTCTTTTTTGCTTCGCTTGATACCCCCACCCCCTCCCTCTTCCTCTTATTGCTTCTTTCACTCTCCACCATCCGCTACCACACACGGCGTCAGGTGTCACGGGGAAAACGGTTTCCTTCCCTCATGGTTGTGACGATGCCAGTGCGACTCATCAACCACGTGCCACCAAGAAAGAGGGCCACCACACCAGCAGCCAGGCGCCCGCTCCTCCACGATCTAGGCAGTGTGGACCGTTCTCCTGTTTCGTCCATCTCACAAGTGCATTGACACCACAAGACATCAGTACTAGCGCTTCTTTCGGGGCACATACCGAATGCGCTGAGTGGCTAGGCAGCGTCGTACAACTGTGCATTCCCTTGGGCGGCGCTGCCCCTTGGGTACTTACCACGTGCAGCCTAACAGACCCTCCCCCCCCCACTCCCCATTTTTGCAGGGTTTGAACCGTTCCACCACCTCTCCCATGGAGCACCGTAGGCGGCATCACCACAGGTCGAAGCGATCCCCTGTTATGGAGCATGAAGTGACTGCGGTGCACCTCCTATGCGCGTTCTCTCTCCCTCTCTTTTTTTTCCCCATCTTTCACTCTGTTTCCTTCATCACCACCAACCTTACGCTTCTTACAGACTTTTTCGCGTCGTACTACTAAACGCCTCTCAACGCTATCTCCCTCGCGCTGATTTTCTCCACAGTTGCCAAGAAAGGAAAGCAAACCTTACTGGTCACGCATCCAATCCCCAGAGACAGATAATTACAACATATTTCGTTTCTCTGCATCTCAGCAATTCTCTCGTTAGGCATACTCTATTTGCAGAAAACAAGATTTCATCTTTCAGAAGCAGACTTCTTCAAACAACATTCAGACACCGTCAAGCCGTGGCCCTGCATTTTCTTCCCCCGTCTCAAGGACGCTAACAGATCACCCACTCGTGTGATTGGGCCCTTCTCTCCAGAAAAATAATAATATTATTCTCCTTGTAAGCCATGTCCCAGCCTAACATTTCCGAGGTTCCTCCTGTGTCCCACGAGGGTACCACCACCCCCGCCGCTGCAGTGTTGGAGACAGCGGTGACCACCGAGATCGAAACACCCATTGCTGTCGTGCCTGGGACGGGCATCCCCCCGCCTCACGACACGCCCATGGCTACGCTTTGCGCTTCCGAGCACCAAAGCCCTTTTCCTGCGGAGGGTGCAGGGGCTGACGGAGGCATCTCCAATCAGGTAGAGCGCGAGGACGAAGCTCAAGCAACGACACCCGATCTTGACGAGGTGTCTGCACCAACCTCACAGGTTACCCCACTACCAGACTCCCACAAGCGTGATCGAGAGCCCGCGAACACAGAGACGCCGCCTGAGGAAGACGTCCCTGTCCTTTCCGCCCTTCGTGCGGAGCCCAGTGTCGACATTCCGGCTGAGGCTGTTGCAGCGGAACAGGACACAACTGACACGTGCGGTGACGCTGCGGCCGCAATGGCAGAGGCGGACGGCGCGAACACCTTGCCGACGGAACAGCTGAGTCGCGAGGGAAGTGACGCGGGGACCCCAACACCTGAACCTTGTCAGACAAAGAAATCCGACGTGGCAGAAACTGTGGAGGAGAGCACTTCTGACGGCGCTGTCCCCGAAAACGTGTAAGGAGATATCAAAATGGGTAAGTCTCAACGGCCGTTATAGAACGCTGCGTGCTGTTCATCCGCTTTTCCTACTTTACCACCTTGGGCCATCGGACGGCACAACAGAATTAGCGTTCATAAGACGTATAGCCTGATAAAGCGACTGTCGTGAGTGTTATTACGCGACCTCCCCCCTCCCTCCTTTCGCCCAGACAGAATTTTTATTTCTTCATCTACTTTACGCTCATGATTTCGTCCCAACCCCGCTGCACGCGATGGATGTATCCATGAACGAATACGTTTCCCTTCCTCGCTGTGCCTTCTTCCCCTCCCCCACCTTTCTTCATCTCTTAATTCTTATTTCGATTCTTGTCTCTTTTCACGCCTTTCAGCTTCCCATCAACGAAACGTTACGCTTCGTTCTGGAGTACCGCCTTCCGCGTATCCACCAGACTCACGCCACCTGTTCCAGGGGACAGGTAAGTGACGATGAATCCGGACAAGCGTCTCCCGTCTTCACAGTAGTTTTCATCTTCTTTGTGCCGGTTCGGCTCTTCTTTCCTCTTTCCTTCATCCGGTCAGAAAGTGTGCTACAGTATGTCACGTGCTTGCATCTTGGTAGGCGCTACTGCCAAGTGTGTTTGTGCCATTCTACGGTCTGGATTTATTGCCCTTCCAGGCCGTCACATCTTTTCCAGAGCAGCATAAGGCCTCTTAATACTGGCATGGCTACTCATTGGCGCCAGCACTCGCGGAAAGACCCACAGAACATGTCTATACCACGTGCGGTGAATATGGTGGTGGAAGCCTTGCAACAGAGGGTGGGGAACCATTCCTTGTTATGCTCCAATTATGTTTCCTTTGCTCCCCTCACCATCTCTGTCTCATTTCTAGTTAATCACGCTAAAGCCTTATCTCTTCTGCGCTATCAACTCTCTTCTCTCTTCTTTCGACATTCATCTTTTTCAGTTTTGTTTTTCTGTTAAGTGACTTTCATTTTCTCTAAGCTTTCTGAAAGCGACCGAAAAAAAGCTTCTTTCTATTTCCCTGTGGATTACTTCGCACAGGTTCCTTTTGTTTCTGAAATACGTAACATAGCACCACCTATCTCTCTATTACACGCCTGTTTTTTTTCTTTTCTTTTTCACCATTCAGTAATCAGAGTAAAACTTTCTAAACCAGTGTCACCGCCTTACACCTATCTACACCCTATCCAGTTTCCCTTTCCGCTCACACCGTAAATGGACTCTCGAGAGTTTGACAAGAGCCGCAACGGCGCCAGCTCGGACACCACCGGCAGCACTGGACACGACGAGCACGTGGGGTTTCCGACCGCCAACCGCAAGCCGAAGCTCGCCGATAACCAGTACGATGA
>JASAOC010001995.1:0-62355 GCA_030849835.1 Herpetomonas samuelpessoai
ACAAATGGCAACGCACACACGAGAAAGAAAAAAAAAGATGGAAAAAAGAACTCGACTTCGTGGCACAGAGCTACGTTGAGCCCCGTACGAAGCCAGTCAATGCAGATTTATGAAAACTAAAATCTGTTCACATTTAAGCTGGAAGGAAGCTGGTTTCCTCTGCTTATGGCGGCCGTGCGGCGCTTTTAAGGCCCGTGCACAAGTGGCAATCAGTGCTTGCGCACCATGGCTTAGCGTATGAGAGGCCAGAGGCATCCACACAGGTACCACCGTCACGAGACCAATGGAGGAATGAACACGATTCATCTGGTCCGGCATACTAGGCAGTCACATGCACCTGCAACACGCTCCCTAAATCTTGTTCATCCTTCTTCATCTCGTCCTTACGGACTGCTCGCGAGGAGTTGACGTCTCCATTCAGCTTACACACTTACGGAGATTACAGCCGTTGGTCTTTCTGATATTCCCCAGAGACTCTTTTTTTCTCTCTCTTTTTCGGAACCTCTTCCCAAGTCTCATCCGGTGCCATTGCTCCTCACGTTTCTCTGCATTCAGTGGCGACATTCCTCATTTCATATTTCCTCCCATTTCCCCATTCTAACTGGGAAGGTTTGCCGCCGAGCAAACGCACGAATTGTGTGTGTGTGTGTGTGTGTGTGTGTGTGTGATCATTGCACTGGCACTGTCCACGAGATGCCCTCTGCTCGCACAGCCATTGTGGGGGAGGAGGACGACACGAAGCGCCTCGCGGCGCTTCAGCCTGGCCAAACCCTCGTGTACGATTACCGCCGACCGGAGCTCGTGAATAGCGAGGACCGCAAGCGCAAACTTCCCGACACGTTCCGCGTAGCTCAATGGAACATTGAGCGTGGTGCACGCCTCGAGGGGATCATAAAGACCCTCAGAGCCTGTGAGGCTGACATCGTTGTGCTCCAGGAACTGGACATCAACTGTCGACGGTCCTACTATGCGAACGTGCCACGTGAGCTGGCAAAGGCGTTGTGCATGCAATGCGTCTTTGTCTGCGAATTCGAGGAACTCGACGCACCCGAGCGGTCATTGCAAAACGCAGTGGGTCCTCTGTCTGCGCCAGAGGCGAACGACTCCCCGCGGGCCCAGGAACAGATCGGCGCGGGCCGTCCTCAAGGGACACGGCACTTTCACGGGAACGCCATCCTCAGCCGCTGCGCTGACCTCTCAGACGACATTCAGGTCATTCGCCACAGCGGCGATTTTGACTGGGAGGCGCACGGAACCCCTCTCTGCGAGCCACGCCACGGCTTTCGGAGTGCCCTGCGCGTCACGGTGAACCCTGCCGATCGCACGCTGCCGACGCTGCCACCTGTCTACATTTACTGCTGCCATTTCGAGGTGTTTAGCGGGGCTCTCACGCGAGTGCGACAGCTCGCCGACTGCCTGTCCGACGCCAGCGCAATCCTTGAGAAGGAGAATGGGGTCGTATCGGGCAAGCAGCTCGCGGCCCCCGGTGCGGCGACAAGTGGCAAGACGCGTCGACTGCCCAGCTTCATTATCGCTGGCGATTTAAACACCATGGCGCACAATATCGTGCGTTTCAGCGGCAAGTACGCGCGCGATCGGCTTCGTTTTTTGTCTGTCGGCGAGACAGAGGCGATGTGGCTCCAGCGCAAAGTGCTCTCCCGGAACTTCGCCGCTATCATCAAGGGCTGCTGCCCTCTTTCCTACCGCTTCCCGAGCTACGTCCTTCAGCGTCTCTACGAGTGCCTGTTCGACAGCTACCCCGTCTGGCGCTATGTGTACGGCTTTTCGCCGGAGGAGATCCGTGCCATGGACAACACCAAAACATGCTTCTACGACCCGAGCGACAAGTACAACTCCATCACGCTTGACAACCCTGAATACAAGGGCTTCGTCCGTGGGAAATTGGATTGGCTCTTGTTGAGTAACCTGACAGTGCGCCCCTTTCGCGTCTCTCGTGGAGGTGCCCGGCCCGTGGATGTGGCAACTCTGTTTGAGCTACAGTCGCTGGAGACAGGGAGCCCTTCTGCGCGATACCTCCAGAGCATCTACGCCCCCGATGCCAAGACGCAGCGACGCTACCCGAGCGACGAGTCAAGGGAAGCGACAGAGAAGGACCTGCACGCCTGCACCCCGCGGGATGGCTACGTGCTCTTGAATGAGCGATACTGGGAGAGCGACCACAAGGGCTTGCTCATTACTGTGAAGCAGTCAGGCGTCGGGTCGACACCAGAGCAGACGTACCCGCCGTACGGCGCCACGTACACGAGCAACCCGTACGCCCTCGGGGCGTTTCTACTGAGTCGTGCGATACCTCTCGCGGTGGTGGCAGCGGTCGCTCTCAAGGTATTTCGCAAGGATCGCAGTTGATCTGCACTGTCCACACTGTGGGTGAATCACAGAATTTGTACCTTGAACGTGAGCGTTACAAAAAAAAAAAAAAAAAACATGAAGGCGGATAGACAAAACGGTAAGTAGCTGCCATGAGACCAATGATAGCAGAGAAACACTCTTCCATTGTTGAATGGACTCTGTAAAAATAGTGTACAACAGCAGCACCATGCCACGTTGCTGAGCGTTGACAATATGAATTAACCTCGCCTTGCCCCTAAATCTTTCCATCACCACTCACGATCGGCTAGACAGCAGAAGGAACAGTGCACGTGCCAACATCTGACAGCCTTCTCATTACCTTTCCGTCCTTCTAAACAAAAGTATCCCAACTGGAAACAGAAGTCAAATCAACCGTCGCCATGCCCCGCATGCATGTGTGGCTGACCGGACTCGGCACATGCGCCGCGTCAAGCTATGTAGGCTATCACTACGTCTATCTCCCCCGCACCACGTCGCAGTCCGAGTTCGAAACTCGGTTGATGATGGATAGCCAGCAGCTCCAGCATGTGATGCAGACCTACGCCCAGCTCCGCGCCACTGTAGAGCAAGCCAAGGCACAGGCCGCTATCCTTGCACGTCAGCAAGGTCGATTGCCGGCCACCAGGCACGAATCCCAAACTGCACAGACGAGCACTCGCATCAGTGCTCCGTCGAGCACCAAGCCAGAGGCTGACGACTCGATAGACTACGAAACGATCGTGGCGGGTGGTAGTATGCCGGAGGCCGAATCCACCGCAATCTCTTCTGCTGACGGTACAGGACAGAGAGAAGCGGAACACTCGGTATCCCAGTCGCAACGGCCAGGGAACACTCTTGAGACAGGTAGGAGTGAGATACCAGAGAGCTCTTCCTCTTCTTTGGATATCGTGAGTGAACCGATCTTCCACACGAACCGAGAGAAGCTTTTATTTTATCTGCAGATTCAACGAATCAGATGGATGCTGTACCGTTTGCCCAAGACCGCCCAGCAAACCGAAAAGGACCGGCAGGAAGTGCTGCGAACGCTCGACGTGTACGAGCAGACGTACTGCTGCACGGGCAGTGGCCGTGTAGTGACATCCACGGCAGTGTGTTCTTCACCGCAGGCCGCCCACACTGACAAGGCTACCGCCGTCACCAAAGAATCTGTGGTCGCACTCGTTTCTCCTCTTGCAGGTGCCCTCAACTTTCGCGATGCACCGTTGAGCGTGGGCCAGACCTTTCGCTGCTTGTGCAGTGTCGCGTTGTACATGGTGACCTTTCAACTGCTGCCGCTCCTTCTCTCGATGTGTCCCCACCGTGTGCAGCAGTTTGTCCTGATGGATGCACCACAGGCGGCTCTAGCCTCACTGGTATCCACACCTGACTATCTCGTAGACGAGCACGGTCGTCGTGACCCCGACCGCGCCGCGGCCGTGCTGGCCTATCGATTGCACAACGTCTACCACACCGTGGCGTGTGTTATTGTGCGCCTGCTTGAAATCGAAGTAGAGATGACTGCATCCGAGCAGCTCTACTCTTTTTCGACGAGTTTCAGTCGAGGAAAAAATGAAACCAATGAACGAATCGAAAGGAATGATGCTGAGAGTGGCTCATCTACGGATATCACGCCGCAGTACATTGTCATGAACCCGTCTCACTGGATCGAAGAGGTGGGCTTCTGGGCATGTCGGGAGAATCCGCTGTTGCTGCCACCGAGCTTCCTTCCACCCGCCCACGGTGAAGGTGCCAGCAATGCCGCCAGAGACAGAGACCATTTGTCAGAGTTGGGAGGAGCGTCTGCTGTGACATTGGGAGACAGCAGAGGAAGCATGGAACTGCGCGATGGTACTAGAGACTTGCAGGGTTACACTGCTCGTTATGCATTGCGTGTTCTGTCCGCGCCGTCTGCTTCTTTCCTCATGAATCTCCTCGATGCACGAACACGCGCGTGGTGGATGGGCACTGGGCCTCTGTCGACAGAGGAGGATGTACCTCTTCTCAAAAGGGAAGAAGCGAAGTCAGCGGGCTCGCTGCTCTCCGTGGCGACGGGACGTTTTCTCTGGGAGAGTGTATGGCGGGGTCTCGGCTGCCCTCTCGCCCGCGCCTTCCCTGTGGGCTATGACGTGTTCTGGCGCTTGCAGCAAAGCAAAAAGGACGAGGCCGATCGTCGCGAGTGGGTCCTGTTACGCAAGCGCCTGCAAGCCATCCGCGGTGATGCTGGCGGCGGTCCGGGTGACGGCGAGGACACCAGCAGTGAAGCCGCGGCGGCGGGCACGTCGCCCAACATGAACCATGGCCGCAGCTCCTTTGGATATCCCCTTGCCGTTGACGCAGATGCGCTGGCAACACATGTTGCACCGGCCTCCGAGAAGCCAGCGGCTCCTCGCGACACAGAGAAAGAGTCCCATCGCAAAGGCGAGAAGCGTGATGACAGGCACTCCGTCCCTTGCTTTGTGCCTGTGGGCATCGCTGGTCTGCCACGTGTTCTGTACGTTGATGCCAGTGTCGCGAGGCCTGACCGCCGCCCCCGCAACACAAGCAAGGGCGTCTACAGCTACCTTGCCCATGACCAATTCAGCCGCTCACCTAGTTCTGGCAGTGACGGTAACACCTCCATCGGAGCTGGTGCCGCCACAATCGAGGATGACATGGCTGCCTTCCACAGGGGGAATCCGTCGTCTCAGTCTCGGCTGGTCAAGGACAAGCACGCGCTGTCGGTGGCAGGCAAGCTTGACGCTGTCCAGCGCTACCGTGGCATGCCCGCGTGGTCGCGCATGTGGTGGGGTGGGGTGTACGGAGGGGAGAGCCGCCACGGCCGTGTCACCCGCCGCGCGCTGTACTATCACATGGGGACCTTAACACCGGTACAGGATTTGCCCGAGGCGGTGCTAGATGCCACCGCCAAGGCCGTGGAGGCGGCGTACGCAGAGTGACCATCACGTGTCCGGAGCACCCCCGTTGGTGCGCGGATCTTTGTTGAATTGTCATCAAAGAACTCGTCCTCACGTCGAATCGAAAACCGACACTCCAAAATAGATAAAAAAGACACAGAGAAGAGTTACTCATTCTCCTACATCTGTCCGTTGCAGGTCACTTGGTCTCATCTCCTTTTAGAAGAGCGGATGCATTATCCCTGGTACGCACACGGTACGCGCGAGGGGTTTACACACAGGAAACCCCCAACGAAGAGAGAGCAGGGTGAAGCATTTATCAACCAAGACATCCTCCTCTCCCACCTCCCCCCCCCCCCCACACTCCCATAGTACGCCGCGTGCACTCTAGCAACCTGTTGTGGTTGTTCGGGTAGTTGTTCTACCGCAGAAGCGACGTGGTTGACTCAAATCACTCGCTCCTTTCCACAGTATCGCTTTCTTTTCTTTTCGTTGTTGTTGTCTTTTTCGACTTTACCTGCCCCTCTGGCCTGCGCATCTTTTGTTTCGCTTCTCAACGGTCACGTTTGCCTGAAAATCAGTTGTCAGCGTGTCTGTTAGACAGCCATCGTCTTCACCTTCTCCTTGCCGCGATGCGACGTGTTTGGGTAAGGGGCAACACGGGCCTCATTCCCGCCGTCGCGGCTAGCAGACGCTTTCAAACCCCATCCTTGGGCAACCAGGCAACCTCTTTCACGTCACCTCACGTCGAACACCAAGCGAGCACCAATGGAGACGCCATCCATAGCACCACAGACACGCACTCGGCGTCACCCAATCCAGGAGCAGCCACAACGCCCGCAGGCGCGTCAACAACACCGGGTCACACGCTCTACCCGCGCGTACGCATGCGCGCGAAAACAGAGCGCCCCGCACCTCCCTTATCGGCCTTTGCAACGGACGAAGGCGACGAGGCCGTCTTTGTCGAGAGTGGATCTGTTTCCAGAGGCACGGGTGCTGCGGATGCTGTGGACGGGACCAGTGGGGTTCGCTTGCCGCGCAGCACGCCAGGCACTTGGGGCGACACTGCCGGACACGTAGCCACACCACACCTCCAGAAGAAGACCAGTGGTAGCCGTCCGCGCATGCAAACGGGCACGCTGGAGGAGGAACAGCCCTCCCCCCAGCAAGAAGCCGGACCCTCTCATGCCTCCGCCACGGTCGCCCCCACCGACGCCACCTCGCAAGACAGCCTAACGGCGTCCGCCGGTGCATCGTCTGCGGTCACTGGGCAGCAGCCAGAGCTGAACGAGGTGCAGAGCTTCCTGGAGGCGGTGCAGCAGCAAGTCGAGCACGCGCGGTGGAAGCGCAACCAGGCGATTCCCTACCCCGAACACCCCGACACCCTTGTCCCACTGTTCCGCCGCGTGAAGCGGCACACCAAGATGCAGCTGGTCGAAGAGGATCCGGACTACCCAACCTTTGCGCGCAAAGACGCGTTTGTCGCGCTCCCGCCCACCGGATCGCACCCGTGGGTTAAGAATACCCCCATTGGCCACGTCATTCACGGCGACGGGCAGCTCGGGGTCGTCGGTACAGGCGAGGTCGGCTTTGAAGACACACGGCTGCAGCACAAGAACCCCAGCACAGGTGAGGCAGACGACGAAAACGAAAGTGGATCGCGGCCGAACGTTGACAAGTTCGAGGACGAGGCGACGCTGCGCAAGGAGCGGCGGGGGTGGCGTGGCCTCCAGCACCAGTCCATCCTGCACCGCACGCTCCCGCAGAACAACGGAAAGGTACTTCAGGATGCTGTCATCAAGCACAGCTTCACCCTCACGGGTCGCGGGGTCTTTGCCACACGCGAGATCAAGAAAGGGGAGACCATCATGATTGTGGAAAGCTCCGCGCAGAGCGTGGGCGTGAAGGGAGAGATACGACGCCTGGAGGACATGGTGGCCGACATTCTATTGGCCACCTACGAGGGCTGCTACCCGGAGGACGCGGAAGAAACGCGTGCGTCGTCCAGTGCTGCAGGCCGCACCCCGGATCAACCCAATGGCGAAGCACGATCCTCATCACCATCATCATCCGATGCAGAAGCACCTCTCCCTCCTCCTCGTGGCGATTTGCCAAGGAATGCACGTCCCATCACAGGGGAGCGTGGGGCTGAGATGAAAGCCTTTCTGCACGACTGGATCCTCACGGGGCAGCCGTCATCCCTCCTTGAGCATTGGCCACGCGAGTCGACGCAGCGTGTGCTGGACACGATTGGCGGCCGCGACGTGCTCGACGCCCTGGAGCTCCACACCATCCACATTGCACGTCTCGCCGCCACCATTGACTTGAACAGCTTTCTGGTGGAGAGCTTCTACGCAGAGCGGAAAGGCATGGCATACTTTCCGGAGGCCGGTTTCCTGAATCACAGCTGCATGCCCAACGCTGACTACGACATTATCCCAGAGCACACGTTCATGGAAAGCGACTACTATTTGGATGAAATGACGCGTGACATGGAAGGCGATAGCGAGGACCGCGGAGAAAGGGAAAACGCAGCCGTCCATGGAGAAGCGACTCCTGCTGCTGCGACTCCCCGTGCCACAGACCAACCGAATGAGCAGATGCAGCCACCACGGAAGGAGAGGGAGGCGGAAGATTCGGTTGCGGAGGAAACCGGTTTAGCCCCATCGCAAGACACTGGCATCACACACGTTCCCGAGCAAATCAATTACCTCCGCCACTTCAGCGAGCTTCCGGACCTCACCGAGTCCGGCGCCCCGCGCTTCCTCTTTTGCTGTCGCGCCGAGAAGGACATCAAGGCGGGGGAGGAAATTCTGATCTCGTACATCCCTCCGGGGTGGTCCTTCGACAATCGCCAGTACGTTCTCCACGACCGCTACCACTTTTGGTGTAAGTGCCCCAAGTGCGCGCCCGTGCTTGAGCAGAAGTACGCTCGCATCCCACGCTTTTTGGTGGGAATTGTCGTCGTCTCCCTGCTGCTACAGGCGATGCTCCTGTACCAGCGCGACCGCAAGAACGACGTGGATGAGGAACTGAACCGGCTGAATGCGATGAGCGAGGAGGAGCGCATCGAGGAGCTCCGGGCCCGTGGAATTGACGTGGAAGACCTTAGCATGGACGCCAAGGTTCGTGAGCGGGAACACAAGTACTCCAAGGGTCGTGCTGGCTTGTTCGAGCTCCTCGAACGTGAGAAGCTCCGCCGTGCCTATGACATTGATGGGCCCCTCTCACCAAATGAAGAGCTCATGGAGTCCCAGAATCCGTATCCACGTAAGCCCTTTGGTCTGTAATTCTGGAGAACGGAAAAGAAACAGAGATGGCAGGCTCTTATTTCATGTGGTGGTGGGCTGCCCTGTCAACGTGTGAAACCCTCGTGGAGGCACGCACAGGGTGGGTTCTGATTTTCTTCACAGCGATCCTTTGAGGTCCCCGTTATCTGCCTCGTATCTGTCACACACACACACTCACACTCATAACAATAAAAACATAACAAACACCTTCTCTCATGAGAGCGCACCCTTGGCCCGTAGCGACCTCAGTGAGCGTGTGCCATCGCCACGGCAAAAAGCTTTCATGGGACTGACCGCATCGGGGGAAGGAAAGTACCTCGTCACGTTAGCTGTTAGAGGAAATACAGAGGAGCGCCAAGGACAACGTCGACTTCCCCCCCCCCCCCACCTCACCTCGTCGCTGCCATCTTCTGTGTTCTTGCTTGAAAACATGCCCATGGCGTGCAACCAAACGACCATCGGCTCCCTTCTTTGTCTTCTGCCTCGTTTTTCCCCGTCTAGCACACTGTAGCGCCAAGCAAAAGGGAAACCATAAACGTTGTTTTCGCCACGTTCGAACCCATAGAATTTCAAATCACGGCCACAACCTGCCCGTTCTTTTGTGCGTTTTCTTTTCTTTCCCAGGCTTCGTCATAGACCTGTACATCGCGCGAAGCACCCTCTACCTTGCACACACACGCCAGCGAACCACCATTATCTCATCATTTATTTGTAAAACTGTACCATTTATTTTTCTTTTTCACACATATTTTTTCTCCTCCTCCCTTACGACACTCTTTCACCTTGAGACGCAGAGATGCCTGGCAACGCCAGCAAAGCTAAAAGACGCGCACCGACAAAGCGACACAAACCGGAGAAGACAACAGCCGCCACACCTTCGCAGCAGCATGTCGTCACGAGTACCAGCGAGAACGAGGAAACCTCCACGCGTTCACAACAACCTTCCGCGACGGCCACACGAACCGGATCGCAGCCACTGTTGACGACCAGCTACCAGCTCAAGGTGGTCAACGCTTGCGCGCAGAACCATGACATTGCGCTCCCATCACGGCCCACGCCTGGTGTGCTTGTCGCCCTGTACACAACGGGATGGCGAGAGGACATGACGCTCCCGCAATACGACGTCGTCGAAGGCGCAGCGCAGCCTCACACGCGTGGAGAGGCCGAAGAAAACAAACACAAAAGTCACAAGGACTGTGCCCCAAAGCGCACGACAGCGTCAAAGAAGAGAACAACCAAGGCTCCCACCAAACCCACAGCATCAGAAACGCAGCCAAAGGGTGCCACCGAAGGCACGAACGACGCACCATCGCACGTTGCGGCCCGTGCCCGCCCGCTGACGCCTCCACCGCTGCTCTTCGAAACGGACCCCAAGGCCATTCACGAGACCGGCTACTACGGCAATGTGAAGGACGGCACCGTCTTCTGGCCGCGCTTGGCCGCCCTATGCGCACGGTACAAGGCGTGCAAGGAGCAACTGCGCGTCTGGCATGGGCAACCTCCACAACCCGCAAAGCGAGCAGCAGCAGCAGCAGCAGCAGCAGCGACAGAGAAGACACCATCACCACCACCGGATCCCCTCTTTGATTTTTCCCCTCCTCCCACGGCGCTGGTCGCGGCGCTGGCACCATCGCAATGGATGAAGAGCGTTGCCCACGTGGTCCTTGGCCGTCACTCCCTGTTGCCACCCCAGCTGTATCTAAATCACTCGTGCGTTAGCAGGCTACACGCACGTGTGGTGCTCGTCAATGACCCTGTCATGCACACGTGCTTATTGACCATGTTCCCCGCCGTGTTCCCGGTGAGCGCACCACGCGACAACGCGGACGTGTACGTTTCAGAGTTTAGCTACGAGGACAAGCCGTACTACCTGTTGCTGAGCTACGGGAGCAACCCTCTGTTCGTCAATGGGCATCGCGTCCCGCCTGGCTTCAGCTGGCCCTTGGAACTGGGTGATGTGATCTCATTCCTCGAAGACGCCTTGGACGTGGAGTACGGGGTCTTGACGCGTCGAGAATGCAACCAAGACACGGAGACGAAGCCTACACGCGAGGACGATTGCCTCTCCCTGTCCTCTGTCTCAAGTCGCGGGAGCAGCGTTGCGACATCAGAGGGTAGTACACCAATAACAGATCATCCCTTGGAAAGCAGCCAGCATCGGCGAGGAGAGCACGGCCTTACGTCTCCCTCCCACCGCTTTCTCGAGGCCCTGCTCGAAGCTGTACTCCGATCGGTAGACACTTCAACGACGACGTCCGCAGGAACCAACGCATCATCAGACACGGCCACCTGCGCGCTCATGCGCTTTGCCACCGGCTCCTTTGTGTTCCGCGTCCTGCCCGGGAGCGTAGACGTCAGCCCGTCCGCAAAGCGCTTCGTCCGGCTCTGGATGCAATTGATGAGGGCACTACGGGCTGAGGCAGAGGTGGAAGGTGCAGAGCACCACCAAAGGAACGAAGCACCGCTGCCCACCGCGACAGAGGCGTCTGCCACACCCGGACGCTTCATTGTGGAACGAAACCATCTCTTACTGCGTGAGGGCAACGACGGTGCGTCACCTGTGCAAGACTTGAGCGAATCCCCAGCACCGAAAGCATCACGAAAGCAGCGCCTGCCAAAGAAGCAAGGAAAAGGAAAGCAAGCCGTAGCGTCAACCAAGAAACACGAAGCTCTCTGCGTCAACGAAGAGAAAGAAGAAGACAATGACGCCAGCGAAGCCCCAGAGGCGAAGCGCGTGCGTCACTTCCTCACGGCCCTCGCCAAGGAACTGGAGTCCATCGCGCGACGCCATGCCCAGAACCGCCTCCCTGGCAGCACAAAAGACCCCTTTCCGGAGGACGACGACACACTCGACAGGGAAAACGAAATGGTGGGTGAGGCGCCATCGCCGCTGCGGGCACGGCTCACGCTGGATGCCAAGGCGCTGCACGCGGTCTACCTTTCCCTTCTTTCTCAGGCTGCCGCACAGGGGCTTGTGGAGGTGGACGCTGAGGACGACGAGTCACACAAGATGGGAGAGGCGTGGTTAGACCAGCTTCCTGGGAGTGCCTCACGGCGCGATCAGAAACCCCTCCCGGTCCCACTCACCGCAACCCCGCGTACCCTCTTTGCGCAAGACAGCAAAGACAGTGACGACGACAGCAGCGAGGGCAGCTACCTCTTCAAGGACGAAGCCGTCGAGGAGATTGGGCATACCGAGACACCACCTTTACACCAAGAAAGTACATCAGCTCTATCCGTCAAGGCAGGGAGCTCCGATGAGAATGAACCCGTGTCAACCGAGGCAGAAAGTCCAATAAAACGTCTCTTGCAACGACTGAAAGAATCGGAGGAACTCCCTCTCGCAACGTCGCGTCAGCAAGCTCGGCAGACACAGAGCGGCACAAAGACGACTGCAAAGCATGAGGACAGCACTCCTCCCCACACCGGTATCCCGCGGCCGCTGCAGCTGCAGTCCTTGACCGCCACCACGGTAACAGCTACATCTCGCTTGACAGGATCGACCAAGGCAGAGGACGAGGAAGGCGAGGCATGGCAGGAGCGCGCCGAGGATGGCTACGGAAATCCCCTCAGCGAAGAACAAGAGCGCGAGCACAGCGTCGCTTCCGCAAGCGGTCCTCACGCACCATGTGCGACGTCACCGCTGCAACTGTACCTAAGCCAAGCTGGGGAACATTCCAATGCGTCTGCGTCGCCGCCAGAGGGGTCGACCGTTCCCCGCACGGCTCCTGACATGGGCCTCTCGTCAGAGACGCCGGGCGGCGGCATTTCGCTCGACGCCCTCCTCACTAAGGAAGATTCCTCGGCACCTCATGCCCGCAGCCGCGCGACTGCGTCTGCGACTGCTTCCATGACGCAGGCATACCGCAACGTCCCCGCCCTCGCCCTCCACCCCGCCGTCCTCCCTGTTTACGTATTCACGCGCCGCAGCCCTAGCCCGGACACGACGACAACGCGCTTCGCCCGACAATCCCGAGCAGCGAATCGCGACACAGAGCACCCCAATGGCCGCCCAGAGTACTTCTTCTACTACGACGAGGAGGAGCAAGCCGCGTTCGAGCGTGAGGCCGCCCTGCGCCTGGAGCAACATCGAAAGCAACAGCACCAGCAGCAGCTGCAGCTGCAGCCTCGAGAAAGTGTGCAGGTGATACCGGCAGCGGCACCACCTGGGGCGGACAGGGAGGCACAGGAAAGCCTTGTCTGGGTAGATGAAACGGCCGAACCACGAAAGGCAAAGCGACGTCAATACGGGGCAAAGAAGCGCAAGCCAGCAGGAAAGAAGAAGTCTTCCTGATGCCCTTACGTGCGCCTATTACTGCACTACCTGACGCTCCAAAGTCTCAAGGGCTTCGTTTCTCAAGACAGACGAACAGAAAGAAAAAAAAAAACGCTTCGATGAACACATCGTGATCACCCGCGGTTGAGGTGAACACACAGTGTCCTAACCGACCATTGTTTAATGCGGCAGTGTCGCATGTGGAACTCCGTTATTTATGGTAACGTCGTTATCTCATCTTCCCTCAACCCGCCTTCGTCCCCGATCTTTCTCTCCTCCATTGACCAAACCAACTTTCATACCCGAAAGGATTCCTTGTCAAACGAAACAAAAAAAAAGTCCGTCAATTTTATTCGAGCTATCACTCACTAGCTTTCCGCTTTTCCCCCACCGATATTCATCTCTCAGGGAAATCAAAACACACCCTTCTCTCTATTCTTCTCAAGTCCTGTTATCATGCCTCCGAAGCGCGCCGCTGCCCTTCAGGCCATCCGTGATGCCTTCCCCGAGGAGCGCTCGGCCCAGATCATTGAACGGTGGGCGAATGACGCGGTCCCGAAGCTGGACGCCTACGCGCAGGCCGTCAGCAAGCTCCGCAGCGGCATCACCGCCGCCTCCCCCTCCAGCACGCCCAGCGAGATTGTCAAGGCACTGCAGGATTACCAGAACATGTGCCACGAAGTCTACTCCGAGGCCGAGGCCATCCGCACCGTGATCGCCACGCGCGTGCCCGAGTACAAGGAGGAGGATAACCTCGGCGTGGCCGTGCAGATGTCCGTGCTCAAGATGCTGGAAGGCGTCGTGGCACGTGTGCTGGGCGGTGGCGAAGACAAAGGTGCCTCGCTGTCGACCAACATGTTTGCACTGAAGAGCTACCTCTCCGCCCGCGCCGCTGTCGAGGACAAGCTGCTCGGCAAGCCCGCCACGGGCAGCGACGAGGAGGCCAAGAAGGAGAGCGGTGGCTCTCAGGCGCCGTCGGCGAAGCTGGAGCTCCTGCAGACCGACATCGACACCCTCATCAAGGCGGAGATGGCCGCGACGCGGCTTGCGACGGAGCTCCGTGTGTTCGTGAATGCCTACACGCTCAACTGGAAGAAGCTCATTCAGCCTCGCGTCACCAACGACCGCATGGTGAGCTAAACAAGAAGAAGACAAGCGCCGCCACGTTACATCTCTTTCCTGGTGGGCAAGGGCCCAGCACGCGCTCTGCGTTCCTCCGCTGATATCCACTGTTGTCCCCTTTCTGTAAATCGCCGCGGCCGCACTGCCGTGTTGCTTGTGACGATCGATCCCCGCCACGTCTCGCCTCCCAAAAGCCCCCTTATTCACTCTGCCAAGGCACTTTTCATCTCTCTCGCGCTGAAGACAGACGCGCGTCAACAGGGATGACTGTGACTACTATTACTATTATGATTTCTGGCCTCTTCTTTTTTTTCTTTTTTTTTCTTTTGCCCGGGACAAGGTGTGGTTATTAACGCCTGCTTCGTCAGTGAGGACGCACCTTACTTCGGGAAATGACAGGTGACGCACAAGAAAGAAACGCACGAAAGCAAGGAACCCCACAACTCTCCTGCACGACTGGGTGTAATATGAGCTTTTTTTTTTTTGTGTGTGTGTGTGCACTGTATTTCTCTTCTGAAAGTGTCTTTCCATCCGTGAAACACAGGCCGTCACGCGCGTCTACACACACGTGACACACTATCTCTTGATCTATTTCTTCAATGATCCATTTCATTGTTGTGATTACTATTATTACTTTGCATCATTTTGTTTCGTCTACCAAAATGGATGAAGCGAAACAGGAAAAAAAAAAGCATGGAAGCTACAAGGACTGCTGCTAGAAAAGAAAGACTCAGTGTGATGAGGACTTGGGAAATACGTTGGGATCTGGCTTGCGCACCAAGAATACTTTTTTTGCTCACCATTGGTGCGCCTTCACAGACTCCCGACACTCACTACCGCGGCATGTACCGCGGTGACGCGGGCCTATTTTGGATGTGTTGCGAAACGACGCAGCCTGACACACGAACCTTGTGAACTCCCTTCACTCTCTAACCCATGCTGTTCAAATTCCACTGTAGCTTTCTTTACTTGCTTTGGTTCATTTGGTAGTCACCATCTCCTCATTTCTTGTTCCCTGAACGGAAACGTACCGCACCACCTTTGCTTACACTCGAATCCTCGGCCTTTCGGTTTCTTTTCTGTCGTTTCGTTCCCTCCCCCACCCCTCCCCCTCTCCGTAGCGCACTCATCTCACCCCATTACTATTATTCCTTTGCTTTCCTGATACTCTACCGTGTTGTTCCTACTATTATTTCTCAACCCCTTGTTGTAGCACCGTTGCCTCAACTCTACGCACGGAAGGCATTGTCAAGGAGGCACATGTCAGGCTTTGAAGTGAAGCACGCGTACTTTCCCGCCAAGTCGAGCGCCGCCGCTGCAGGTGCGGGCGGCCGGGCGAGCGGGGGCGTTCTCAGTCCCGACGACCTCGCCGCGGACTACAAACCATCGGTAGACGAATGCCGTCTTCTCACGGAGCCCATTGAACACTTTCTCTCTCAGTGCGCGTGCTATGACATGATGGGCATGTCCACGCAGGTGGTGGTGGTGGATGTTGACGCCACCCTCGCGGTTGCCTTCATTGCTGCGCAGGAGACGCGCGTGCAGAGCTGCGTGCTCTGGGACCCTCGGAAGCGCGAGTTCGTCGGCGTCCTCAGCTCCACCGACTACATCAAGATTCTGCTGTACTGCGAGGCGCGGCCGGAGGAGGCCGAGCAGGTGTCGTCGTGGTCCATTCGACGCTGGCGTGAGGTGATGGACGAGGCCGTCACGCCTGCGTTGCTTGGTGCGGCGGCGCAAACGGACAGCGCTGGCGCCAAGAAGGTCCGCCCTGCCGCCATTGTCACGTGCACCGCGGACACCTCCTTGCGAGACTGTCTCGCCAAGATGAAGGATTTCCACGTGCGCAGGACCGTGGCCCTCGCGGAGAAGGAGGCCGCCTCCTTCAGCGTCGTCGCCATGATGGATGTTGCACAGATTGTTGAGTACCTTGGCATGATGTTCTTTCACATTGAAAAAGCGGGTGGCTCGCTGTGGCAGAGCCCTGGGATGAAGGCCGGCGCGGACAGGGCGGGCAGCCCAGCAAGCTCCAAAGGCCCTCTGGGGGTGCCCACCAGCGACTCCGCCTCAGAACCGAACAGCGCGCGGCGGGCGGGCAGCAGCGGCAGCAGCACGCTGGGCGTGAACAATACGAGCATGATAAGCGGTGGCGACGGCACGGGCGGCGCGGATAACCACAACGGGGCTGGCAACAACACCGGGAGTGGTTTTTTTGGCATCGATGCCACCACCCTGCCTCCGCATGTCTCCTCGATTCTCTCTGCGGCCGAGTCAGCGGAGGCGGCGGCGGCGGAACCGCAGGTCGGCCCCTACCGCTCCATCTTTGACATTCCCTTTAAGAATTTACCCGCCAACGTTGGTGTGCACCGTCGTACCTCCATCTATGTCACCATGGACAGTCCCCTGAACGAGGCCCTCAAGCTGATGCTGCGCAACGATGTGGAGAGCGTTCCCGTGTGCAGCACGGACTTGATTATTGTCGACGTCGTCAGCCGCAGCGATCTTCTCCGGATGGAGAACCAAGGGGTGTACGACACGTCCCTCACCGTCCGTGAGGCGCTGGCAAGCAAGATCAGCGATAGCATTTATGTCATTTACGAGCAGGATACTGTTCGTGATATCTTTGCTCATTTCGTTCGCCGCCGCGTGAAGGAGCTGTTTATTGTGGACCCTGACACGGACAAGCTGCAGGGCCAGCTGAATATTTCAGAGTTTGTCTTTTTCCTGGTGTTCGCGCATATCAAGGGGGCGGAGAGCGCGGAGGCCTCCACCAGTGACCGGAACCCATCCTCCACTGGCAAGCCTTCCTCCGCCTCCACAGGCGCGCGGAAGTGAGTGCTGCACATGCAACAGCAGGTGTGAATGCGTGTATGTGTGGGTTGTCTGCGGGGTGTGCAACTGTGGAGGGTGCGTGCGGGTGGGTCATGCCGCGTGGAGATCCGAGTATTCTTGCGGAGATGCCTTGTGACACGTTCAATCTGCTCGAAGCCTCGCCGTGAAGATGCTTTTGTTCGTTCCTTTGGTTCCTCCTTGTTAAGATGATGCGCAGCGATTCCTGGTCTCAGCCCGATCACGCCGCTCCAAAGCTTCCTTCTCCTTTTTTGTCGTTGTTATCGTTGTTTGTATTGTTCTGTTTTTCGCGTTTCTCTCCTTCGAACGAAGACGGTTTGCTTCCCTACAGAAGAAAGAAAAAATGATTTCTTAAAGCGGAATGAGGGCTGGCTATATGCACTTTTCCTCTTGGAACGTGAGGAGATTTCTTGCGTTGTACATATGTTGCCACCGGGAGAAGGGGTCAAGGGTGGAAGGCAGCGGGAAGGACTGAGGGAACGCTTTCTTGATCGACGATGGGAAGGAATATTGAGGCGAAACTGGTTGGTGCAAAGTCAAACGGAGCACGATTCAGACATGAAATCATAATTTGTCGTTCACAGGGGTGGGACTTGTGGAACGTTGAACGTTGGCTGGCTGCACAACCCCTCCCTGGTGGCCGCTTACGGTGAGCACTCATCAAAGTTTTTCGCCGCTCTCTCTCTCTCTGTCTCTCGTTTCATGTCCGTTCAAACGCACAACGTGTGTGGGCTTCTCTTGCGGTGAAACCACATTTGTTCAGCAACCCCCCCCCCCCCCTCCCCAACTAACCTGGGAGGCATCTTCCTTTCCCCAGGTGGAATACACAAAGGAGAGTGGTCCCTCGATAAGGGAAAAACAAGTCCCCCATTGTTTACCGTAGAACCCAATATATCCGAAACTTATCCATTTTGAATCACTGCTCCATCCAACGGAGAAGGCTCGAAACGAAAAAAAAACAAAACATAATAATAACGCAATCCACGACACATGTCTAACAGTTCATTTGCCCACCGAGACACGCTGGTGATCGACCTGGGCTCGTACCGCGTCAAGTGCGGTCTCGCGCGTCATGCGCTGGCAGGTAGCTCGGGTGGTGACCCAGCGGCTGCACCCGTTCCGCCATTTGTGATTCCTTCCATGGCGGGTCGACTAGGCGCGCCAACCCCTCGCGGCCTCTTCGCCGCTCATGGCCAGTCGATGAGTCCACAGGCCCATCATCATCGCGTTCATGTGGGAATAGACACAGCACTCTCCTTCTCTACGGGTGCGAGCCTCCTGCGTGTCTCCTTCCCTGTTGAGAATGGCCTTCTGGTTGACGAGGAGGCTGGCTATCGTCTGCTCAAGCAAGGTGTTAACGCGGCGCTGCTCCCGGGCTATTACGCTGCCCGACAGGACGCACAAGCAGCGGGCACAAACCGTAACACCGGTGGCGTTGGGGTGGGCGTCCGTGGAGTCGCAGCGCAACTTGAGGAAGCGCAGCGGAGCCAGCGCGCCGAGCGAAGCCGGATCGAACTCCTGGAGCAGGTGGACCGCCTCGGTGACCGCAGTACTCCGGTGGAAGGCTCCGTGCCGGTGGCCCTCTTTGGTGCCTACGACGCGCTCGCAGGAACCGGCAGCGGCGGCGGCGGCGGTAGCAGCGATTCCGCCCTCGCGGACGAGGTGCTCGCCTCCTATCCGCACCTTCGCCCCTCTGCTACTCTCGGCTCCGCGACGTCTGGTTCGTCACCAGGAGGACGCTACACGGCCGCCTTGGTAGAACACCCGTTTGCCAGTCGGCGGCAGCGCGCTCGCTTAGCCGAATCACTCCTGGAGACAAGCTACGGGACGGGCGGGAATCCATCTCGTGAAGACGGGTTTCGGTCCAGAGGCGCTGGGGCTGCTACCGGGGAGGCGGAGGCAGGGCACGTGGAGGCCCTCTTCTGCGGTGTCGCCCCCTTGCTGACCCTCTACGCGTCTGGTGAAACAACGGGTGTTGCCATCGATGTTGGGCACCACGTCGTGAGCACCGCTGGGGCGGTCAATGGCACTGCGCTGACGGCGGCCATGCAGAGGAGCGATGGGGTGTGCGGGGGCGCCGCTGTCACGGATCACCTGCGCACGCTCCTGCAGTGCTACCGCGGGGCGGTCCCTCACACCGGACGCGGCTGCGTCGGCACCGTTTCTGCCTTTGGCTCCGGCAGCAACGCGGAGTTGCGGCTGGTGAACCACGTCAAGGAAACGTGCGGGCAGGTCCTGCCCATGTCCACGGCGCATGCAACGTGTCTCGGGGATGGGGACACGATCCATGAAAGCACTTCACAGGCTGTCCGCTACCCAAATAGCCATGTGGAAGGGGCCTACCGCAGACGGCAAGAGGCCCTCTTAGAGCTGGACACTGCAATGCGCTCAGCGGCCCTTCTCGGCAACGCGTGCGCAGGTGACAGCGATGCCACGACCGCCGTGGACGTGCTGTCGCTCCCTGATGGAAGCACTGTGTGCATTCCTCGAGAGGCAGCGCTGCAGGCTGCGGAGGCTCACTTCCAGCCATGGGTCGCTGGCCACGGCGACGACACACCCAGTGTCGTCGACCTTCTCTGCCAAACCCTCGGTCATCCTTCGCTGCAGAGTCACCTCGCCGTCCGTCCTGCGCTGCTGTCCCATGTCGTCCTCTCCGGCGGGGCCACGTGCATCAACGGCTTCGCCCCGCGTGTGCTGGCTGAACTGCAAGCCCGCACGCCCGCCGGAGTGCGGGTTCGTGTGGTCGCCCCAAAGGAACGAGGCGTCGGCGCGTGGCTGGGTGCCGCCATGGTATCGCAGCTGTCTAGCTTTGACGCCATGTGCGTTTCACGGGAAGAGTACGCGGAGGCGGGTGAGGCCGCCCTACATGCCAGGCTGTTTGCCTAGGCAGAAGACAAGAAACAAAGACGAAGGATATTCTAAACAGAAGAGACAAGAGCGTGTCACGACTTCCGCATCAATCTTTCTGGTTAGGTCGTTCGCCCTCTGTTCCCTCGTCACACCCGTTGCTCAACCTCACCGGATCACCTCTGCAACGCATCGGATATTGCACATACATGTCGGAGGTAAAAAAAAAAAGAGAAAACCCCATGTGTTTAAGGAACAGGAGGAGAAACGAGGAATGCGAAATGGTGGAGAGCTCCGCTCCCTGCGCAACGCACACGAAGGAATTGAAGCTATATGTCGTGTGAGGGCCTTGTTATTGGGAGGGGGGGAACGGAGGAGGGAGCGAAGGAGAGAATTTAAAAAAAAAATTAAAAAGCGGCTCCAACCCCTTTCCCTCGCCGTTTGCGTATCCTTGAATGCCAGCAAATCCACCAGCAAACCTCACATGTCTCTCTTTTTTCACTCCCGTCTGTATTTCCCTCTCTTTCTCATTCCTGAAGCCGGAGAGTGTGGCGAAAAAAAAAAAATCACGATTAACAAAAAGAAAGAAAGCAATTGACTTGCTCCTCACTTACGCGTAGACCATTCTTCTTGTTTCTCATTGCTATCATTTCACCTACAAGGCCAAAAAACTGTGTGTACGCGTTTTTTGCCTTTCTTTATTTTTCATTTTATTTTTGGGCAATTATACACTGTAGCGACGCCTTCCCACAACCCCCTTCTCTCTCTCTCTCTCTTTTCATTTCTTGTATCACTCCCTTCTGAGCATTCACTCGCCCTGCCCGTTCACCCTGTCTCTCTCGCTCCCCCGCCCCCCTTTCCTCTACCGGGAAAACAAAAAAAAAAAAACGTGAAAGAGCAAGGGCATTCCTCTACGCTCTCCGCTTTCTTTTCGTATAACACCGTCCGCAGCTCTGTGCTGTGGCAGCTTGTCTAGTCAGTGAACCAAACGGTCACGGATTTTCATCTTTCCGCACACGCCTCCTCACTCTACGGACAGCACACATATTTTTCCTCTTCTCTCCCCCTGCACTGTTTATTTGTTTTCTTGTATTATTATTCTTTAGCCGCGCGTTCATATCTGTTGCGCTGCTTTCTCTCTTTTATTCTTTCGCGTTTCGTTCTCCCCGCTTCCGGCCCCCCTGGACACCTCCACAGCAGGTGCATTGGACAGTATTTAGAAGGGAAACGTAAAAACAAAAAAAAACAAGGAGGAGAAGCAGCACGTTTGCCTATAAGCTCAGGCATCCCTTTTGGTGGTTCTATTCCCATAAAAAGGCTTTCGCATTTCTGTCTCTCTGATCCTTTTCGAAACGATCCCCTGAACTGTGTTTCCTTTGAGATTTCTTCATTCGGTTCCTCACCCCCCCCCCTTCTCGCTCCTTCCTCGCCCGTTTCATATTCACTCCCCTCCTCGCGGTTGGAACAACATTGTTTACGCCTCCCTTTGGGTTTCCGCCCTTCCCTAATATTCTTCTGTTTCGTGCGTGTTTCTGTACGTGTGAGTGCATCATCTCACCGCTGCGGAGCACAGCATCGTGCTTTTCCTGTCAAACGCTTCTCGGTCTGAAGCGCAACTGTCCTTTTCGCACCTGTCGCGCGATTACCAGTGTGCTCTTTGTTGTGCTCCTTAGCACCTTTTCGTTTTTAAAAAGAATAAAAATTTCCGGTGCTCTTCCACCATTTATCAGAATTGCAGTCACGACCCTATTCTGCCGTGGCAACCATTCTTCGAAGCGGCCCCCCGCGCACCCTCAAACGTTTCTCGCACAACGCCATTGCTTTCCCTTTCACCTGGACCCTGTTCCTTCCTGCTTCCCCTCCCAACGCGGATCATCAAGAACATCGAATCCCTCTCCCGCTCAAACACCACTTGAACGCTGAAGTGCACTCTCCTTGTGCCTTCTTCTGTTAAACGTCTATATACTTTCCGCTCTTACAATCTTTGTTTGTTCCACATTCACAATAACTTCTATTTATTTTTCTTTAAAAAAAAAAACAATTCCTCGTCGGCTGCTGTCATTGTTCTTCTCTCTCGCCTACCAGGTGAAGCATTATACACGTTCATTACTCGGCTGTAGTTGCTTTTCCTTTCACTTTTCCTTCCTACATCCACACACGTTCCGTATCTCTGTATTCTTTGAACGTGCGTGTCTCCCTCCTCTCTCTCTCTCTCTCTTTCCATTCCTCTTACTTTACACCTTCCTTTCACGAACATCGCGACTTCCCCTCACACGCAAACGTGTTTTAGTCCCCCTCCCCCTTCCTCCTCCACAAACACCAACGCGTGCGCACATACAACATTCAAAACGCTTTCTTACGCTACATAAATACACAGAGACCGACTCTTTCTCACTCTCTCTTTCTCTTTCTTTTGCACGAGATCACCTCCTCCCTTTATTCCTCTATTGTTCTCGTGTACGTTCTTATATATATCAGCTCCGTTTTTCATTCTTATTCTGTACACATATATAGCGGAAAACAAATAAAGTGGACGGAAGACCAAAAGAACACATCGCTATCATGCTGCCCGCACTGGATGTGAATGAGCCTGGGACCATTGATGCGCTGCTCAAGGTCGCCAACGATTACATCCTGCGGGATGAACACGTGTACCAGCGCGAGGTGCAGCGTCAGCAAGAAGCCCTCCTCTCTCAGTACGCGCTCGAGTTTGAAGCGTACCTTGACTCGAAACGCGTGACGGTGCCAGCCTATCAGCCCCCTGCGGATCCGTACTCCATCACGAACGTCGCAAGCCCCTACTACTATTATCCTTCCTGCAGCAACAACAACAGCAGCGGAGTGGAGACCAATCGGTGCAACACCGTCGCAAGAGCCGAGTACGGCAACGTGCGCAGCCCTCCCGAGTACCCCCAACCCATGGCTGTGACAACCGCGCGACCACGCGTCATGCCCTTCGCAGATGCCGTTGGGAAAGCGCCTCAGACAAGTCCCACCCGGAGCGCTGCCAAAACCCCAGCCCAACCTTTCCCAGCAGCGAAGTACGCGCCAGAACCCTCTCCTGCGACCTCCCCAGACCCCCAGGATGGCGCCAAGACTGCGTACTTGACAGTGGGGAGAGTCAACACACCCATGGGCCGCAAGACGGACGGCGGCAGCGCGCCACCAATGCCGGTCGCGGACGCGTCTGTATCCCAGCCGACGAGGGCGACGCCGTCGCACCAGTCCTCCGCCTCGTCACCGCAACCCCTGATTGGGTTGCTCGCCAGTGGGACCTCTCTCAACCTGCGACACTCGGTTTCCGTGCCTCTGACAGACAGCGTCGCCGCCGCTGCTGCCGTCCCTAGCCCGCAGCTGCCGCACCACGAGGACTTTGGACCCTTCTTTCAGTCCACCACCGAGTATTCCTCCGCCCTCAGCGACGGGACGGGCGCACCACAGCTGCTGGTGGGGAGTCTGGCGCTCCCCACCCTCGAAACCCGCAGCGCCGCCTCCGACACACTACCGTCGAGCCAAGTGACGAAGCGGACGAGCGGAGGAAACGCCCTCGTACCACCCGCCGCCGCGGCGGCACTGCCGCCCCCACCGTCCGCGCCATCGTCTCGGGCGCCTGACGACCATGGAGCTGCAGAGGTAAAAGGAGAAACGGCCTCCTCCGTGATTCGCTCAGATGGGGCAGGCAACACCATGGAACTCACCGCGTTTGAGCTTTCCCATGTGCTGGCGGTCGGGCGGCGCGGCACCGTCGCTGGTCCACCTCAGCCAGTCACAGCAGAAACCGTTACCGAGGAAGCAGAGACGGGCATGATGGCTGCAACTGCACGCGAGAACGCGTCTGACAGGCGCCCACGACCCAAGACACCGGATCCAGGCGCGCTCTCCCTCATGAGCGGTGCTGTCCCCACCCCCACCGCCGTCGAAGGCAGCCCGACGCCAACGGCAGCACTGTCAAAGCAGAAGCCGGGCGACACCGATGGGAAGGAAGGGATCATCCCACACCCGAGCAAGGTCACCTTGGCACAGAGCGAGCGCAGCGTGAACCGGGAAGACGACGAAGGCGCAGAACAGAGGAACAGCGACGGGGATGTCGTCAGCGCGCGGGCCGGCGGCAGCGTTCGGCTCCTGGAAAGCATGGCAGGTATCCACCAGATGGGCCCTCTAACCACAGCAACGACCGAAGTGACATCGTCGCAGTCACCCACTGCTGCTGCTGCTGCTGAGATGGTGCGCGACGTGACGGCCCGTTACCAGCGGCTCACCCACCCCACAGAGCCGCCAACATCGGTGGAGCGCACTACGCAGACCTCAGAGCACGGCGGGCTCCTGCCGACTCCACCGACGCACGGCAGCGGATCCGCTGGTCGCACCAGCTCTGACTTTGCCTCTGCCTTCCGGCGACACTCTCCGCTCCAGCAACCAGAACATCCGCCCCACACTCCTACGGCGACAACGATCTTCAGCACGCGGACCTCGGACCCTGCAGCGAACCCGCTGGACGCCACAGATGTGAGTGCGAGCGGCATTGGCGCCGCGCCGCCCTCCCCGCCCGAGCGTCGTTCTGTGACGGCCGTGCACACGTCGCTCTCCAGCAGCCTTCGCATGATGCCCCTCCTGCACTCTCAGCCTCATTCACTGCCACCACCACAGCAGCCACAACCCTTCTACGGTGGGGAACTCGCCCCGCTGCACCCCTATCCCCCCTCTCACACGCTGCCAAACCCATCCACGCGATTCGGCGCGATGGGAAACACCGTCCCGCAAGGCAGCGCGACACCAAACCCAGAGCAGCTACTCTGCCGCGCGGAGCCGACCACCAACTTGCCTGCCTCTGCGTTGAGCAGCGCCGCGAGCGCGCCACGCCACCACGCCGCCATGGCGATCCCCTCGTCCGCGCTGCCGTCGCCCACAGGAACGGCGGGGAACTCCCCTGTGACCATCAACGTTCCGCCCACCTCGACCACTATTCCGCGTGTGACGCTCTCGCCGAACGCAGCGACAGCGAATAACGCTGCAGCAGCAGCAACCACTACCACGATGGCTGTAAATCATCTGCTCAGTCACCTGCGTCCGCTCGCCGACGCCGCGCAGCGCGCGAAGGCAACGACAGGAGAAGGTGGCTCGTCAGCCACAACCACAGCAGTGGACGCTTCGGCAGCAGAGGACGTACTGGAGAATGAAGTACTGCCACACGGCGTCCAGTGTAGCGTGATTGACGGTAAGACGTTTGTTTACATTCCCCCGACGCTGCCGGCGGAGCTGCAGGCCGAGCTACGGCAGCACTACACCGCCCTGGCATCCTCGCGGAAGCAAGAGCGCCGCCAGGCAAACGGCAGCACCAGCACCGGACCTCAACCCCACGACAGCGTTACCCGAGCCCCGACGGTCGCGGGTGGCTCCATGGTCACACCACACACACCTCTCAGTGCCTTGGCATCCGCGAACGTGAATGCGCCATCTGTGGCAGCACCCTACCTCCCTCCGCAGCAACCGTACCCCCCACAGGCGCAGGCGACACCTCGCACCCCTTCTCGGCACCCCACACGTGAGCAGGTGCACAGCGCCATTGAAGCGATGCTTCACGGCGGGGCAGACACGAGCGGCAAGGACCCATCGAGTGTGGGCCCCATCACGGGCAGCGAGGCCAACAGCAGGGACGACACCGGCACCGACACGTGGCTGCGGTCTCGCGCGCGGCAGCTAACCTTTGATGAGAGAGACAGCCCGCTCCACGAGCCGCCAGCACCCGTGCGCCGTCCGCAGAGCGCCGGAGGAGCGGTAGGGCAGCGGCACCCGACCCTTCCACCCCGCGCCCCGAGCACCCCACAGTACGCACCATCCACAGCGGGGACGCCGTCCTTCTCTCCGCTCCCCGACCGTCCCGGCCCCGCCGCCTCCATTTTGTCGCGATATACGTTTCCTCGAGCCCCTGTCCCAGCCGCTCAGCTGCAACAACAGCAACCGCAGCAACCGCAGCAACCACAGCAGCCGCCTGCGTTCATCACGGTGCCCCAAGGTGCCGCCTCTGCCGCCGCGAAGCAGGCCGCCATCATCGAGCGATTTCGGCAGCTGACGGCGCAGCACCGCGGAGTGTGAACTCCGGGAAAAGAGCAAAGCAATTTTTCAAAAAAAAAAATATATAAATATAAATATAGGAAACATGGCGACCCGCACGACGAGATCTAGGCTGGGAACCTTGGAAGAGTTCTGGAGAAGGAGGAGCGAAGCAGCGGATAGTACGTTTTGGATGCGATGGGAGACGCTCTAAGGAATGGGAACGAATGGAAGCGAAAACATGCAACCCACCGGACCAACTGTGGTTTAGAAATGCTCAAGTCGGGCGACGTTCATGTATCTGTTGATCTTTCATTGTTGAGGATTTCCTTCCGGAAGGGGGTCCTGGGGAACGTGTACCCGTGGTTGTGTCGTTGTCTGTGCTGCGCAGGGACACCAATCACAATCATTCCTTTTCACGCCTCTTACTGACGTGTTCCCCACCGTACCCAACGTCTTCCTTACCATCCTGCTCTTGTTGTTGTTTTTGTTGTCTTTGCCGTTGCTGTTTTCCTTCTCCTATTAGAGGCATTCCCAACCCCCCTGTGTGCTGATTACTTTTCCGTGCCGCGCGTTGCCCAACTGTTTTTCCTTTTACCAACACAAACACACAAGCTACTAAGCAGCATGACGAACGGCACTGTAATGGCTGGTGCATCGTCTCAGAGACAACCGTTTCGATACACGGTGTATGCGCTGTGCGCCAACGCGCATCAGTCGTTTTGTCATGTACCATCCTGAGACATGTGCAACAGGGCTGATGCGACGAAGGAAAAACAACAACAGGAATCACTCCTTTCAATCCTCCCCTTCCTTTCTCCTCTTTCTTTCTGTCTCTGTCTCTATCTCTATCTCTTCAGCAGCTACACGCATCCCACTCAAGGTTGAAATAGGCAGACGAGAGGAGTGGGGGAAAAGAAAAAGAGGGAAGTGGTGCAAAGCTGCCAAGAACAAGTAAAGCACAGCATTGTAGAACCCATTTACATTTGACCACGTGCGCAGCGTCTTCGTCCCTTTCCCATCTTTCGTTTTCTCTTTAATTGTGGTCTTCCTTGTGCAGGGAAGGGAAGATACAATCAACCCCTTTGTGTAACACTAAAAGAACTGACGCTCTCACTCCCTGAATAAGGTAGGTGCGAATAGGAAGAGAGCAACATCTCTTCTCTTTTTTTTTTTAAGTTTCCCTCCGTTGGTTTCCGCGTGCTTTCCTCACTCTTTTTTTCCCCCTCCGTCACGCATTCCCACTTCTTTCTTATTTGTTCTTTGTTTGTTTGTTTGTTTCAGTCTTCCCTGACTGTGGTGCTAGCCGGTTACTGTCGGTTTGCCGAACGTCTCATCCCGTTGACTCTTCGGAGGGTTCATTCACACCTGTTTCTTCTCTCCTGATAGTGACTTCACCCCATTTGTTGTTGTTGTGGGTATTGTTGTATCTAGCTGCCCTCGGTGTCTTTTTCCTATTTCCGTATATGACCATTGGTGCGCAAGAGAGGATTCCTGACTTTGTGACAGACGACGGCTTTTGTGATTGCTTACCTCTCTCCACAGGAGGAGCAGCACGCTTCTCTGACAAGGTTTTATCCTCTTCTCGTCGCACTCCTTCACTTTCGATAAGTTAGCCCTTCTTCTTTTTTTTGTGTGTGTCTGGTGTTTTGGTGCTGCCTTGAGTTTTCTGACAGCGTACACGTGTGTTTTCACACTTAACCTCGAATACACTGTGACATCTTCGCCAGTCCCATCTGCTCAAACAGCTCACAGTTGTTGTTGTTGCCTTCTCGCTTGACGACTCTTCCCCTCTTATTGTTATTATTAATACTCGCCATAGCAGCACCTCATTTATCTCCCCTCGATCATTTTCTCATGGAACCCACCTCTGACCGAAAGGATAGTGGCACCGCTCCCTCTGAGGCCGCACCCGCAACAGCAACAGCAGTCGGCGACTCTTCATCTTCTCCGTCGCAATCGCAAGCACTAGCCCCTGCTTCGCAGGATGCTGCACAAAATCCCCTTCCCATGGAACCGCAGGGAGAGGGCGTTGTAGATGAAGCAGAGCTCAGCGCTCGGCTAGGGTCCTCGCAAACGCCACCACTACCCACGGCCACCTCCCATTCCAACGCCCGCAGTAGCGCCAGCAGCAACATGATTCAGGAGGAAGTGGCCCGTCTCTCCCGTGAAACGGTTGGTGGCGAGGACCTGGACTCCCGCAGCAGCCAGAGCGACTTGGTCCTCAAGGCTACCTGGGGAGCGAGCCGGCTGCTGCGCGAGCATGAGGAGGGAAGTGAGGCTTGCACGAGCCCGAGCGATCTGGTTGCGGTCGCCGCACGGGCCGTGCAGCGGTACACCGCGTCAGCCTACCCTAGCGGGACCGTTGAAGAGGAAGATGAGGATGAAGATGAAAGCGATCGCGCAATACAGCCGCGCATTGTTCCAGAGGCACCGAACACAACGGAAGTCCCACAAAGAGTGCCTGAGAATAGGTATGCGAAGGACGACAACGAGGAAAAACAAGAACCACAACAGAGTCTATCACAACCTCCTGCCGGAACCGAAGAGACTACCGCAGAGGTAGATGCTGCCACGGCGAGGGAAGACGAGGAGGCAGGCGCTCTCCTGTCGACTTTGCAGAGCGCCACCAGCACCCTGGTGGAGAGCATGACGGCCAACTCACTCAACCGCTCCCTCCCCAAGACCCTTGGCTTTGTACGACCTCTTGCCATGATGCACCACCAAGGGTCACTCTCCTTCACAGCCAGCAGCCGGGCTCACCACAACCCCAATACGAACACGGGGGGCAAAGGGGCTGCGTACATGGGCGAAGGTTCGCCGTCTGGACCTGACCAACCCCAGCGCCACGAGGGCGAACTTGTCGTTCCGTTTCCACCGCCTGAAGGCCACGTGAGTAGCAGCACCTACGGCTTCGCCCGCCGTCCCTACATTGAAAGTAGCTTCTCCATTTCCCCACAAAGAGGGGAGGATGGCAATGGTGGCCCCGCACTGACGGCAGCAGTGGCAGCCGACGCCTCCAGCACAGGGGCTCCCACCGCGTTCTACGCGTCAGGCACCGGTGCCCCGCCGTCTACTTCGCACACGGCGGGACCCCACTCGGTGCTGACGCGAACAGATTCTACGTATACCGCAGGTAGTAGGGGTCTCACCCAGTGGCACGCCACGCACGACCCCCACGGGAGCAGGGACTTCTCAGAAGCTGTTTCCACCACCACCGTCGGCGTTCCAAGTGTCGTGGCCCACCGCTTCGCCAACGTGATTCAAGGGACGAGTCAACCATCCCTCGCGCAGAGCGAAAGCCTCAGCAGCGCGCTCGACCAGGTGGCTGGCCATACCCAATCGTCCTCCTCTACAGGACCCAACACGACGACTTCGTTGACGGGAACGACCACGACAGCGACAACGACGACGACAACGAGCACGAACCTTCAGCAGCGTGTGGGTGCGGCGGGTACAGGTCACGAAGGCGTGGGAGGCGGCAATTCCATGAGCAGCGGGGGCGGCGGTAGCTCTTTGAGCGGCCAACCACGGGCGTTCCCGCAGAGCCCCGGGGAGGCCAGCACGAGCAGCCACCTTGGCATCGCGACGGCGGGTCGTGGGGCAGGCAGTAGTGGCGGCGGTGGCGGTGGTGGTGGTGGTAGCAGCAGTGCCCCTGGCAGTGGCGGCCGCAGCAGCGGCATAGGAGGAGCCGGGCAGGCGAGTGTGTCAAGCTCATACCGTCTGCGAAGCTCGCACGGTAGCTCTTCGCTAGGACGTCGACACGAAAGCATGAGTCTGGGGGGAGGAGGGGGGATAGGAGCGGTTCCCTCCTTCAATGATTCGGCAGGAACCGGTGGTGTAGGCGAGGGCTCCTCCTTCGCCGGGAGCCTGAATCTCGGGCAGAGCGGCGGCAGTCATCGCTCTCGCGGAGGCGCAGGAGCACCGTATGTGCTTCCATTCCCCACTGCCCACACAGCCACAAACAGCGGCGTGGGCTACTCCACGGGTGCCAGTGTCCGCGACCGCAGCGGGGCTATTCTTGGTGGCGCGGGCCATGCCGCAGCGATGAGCACCGCCTCTGTCGCCCGCAGCACGAGCGGTGGTGCGAGCTTCAGCGTTGGCCGCACCGAGGCCGGTGACTGCGTGAGCCCCTCCTACCCCTACGGCGCCTTCTTTGGAGACGAGGAGAACTCGGAACTGCAGGGGACGTTCGCCGGGCACCATCTGGGCACGCTCGCCTCACATGACACAACCCTCAGCGAGGACACCTTCGGGACCTTGGTGAGCACCGTCCACACCACACAGCGCTCGGGGCAGTCGTCGCTGCAACAAATGTACATCTTCCCTCCCCACACCCCACGAGGGGCCTCGCTCTCCGGCTCCCCGGCCGCCGCCGCCGATGCCGTTAGGTACGCCTTTGCAGACGTGGACGCCGGCACCAATGCCAACATGAGTGGTGCGGGCATTCCAGACTCCCCCAGCAGTGCCGCCAGTCGTCCGGGGAAGCCCACGGCAAGCACCCGCTGGGCGCACGAACGGCAAGTGAGCGATTACCTCCAGCAGCAGATGGCGGCGGTCACGAGCATGGGCCACGCCAGCGCCCACACGATGAGCTCGGGAGGAACCGCTGCGGACGACTTCCTTGCCCACATCCTGCCGTCCCCAACGATGCGGCGACGGCACCGCGGCACACTGCCACGGGGAACTGATTTGGGCAGCGAGGACGGCGACGAGGACGACGACGATGAACACGCGGACAGCAACCTTGACGGATCTCGCCAGTCCACTGGTGATAATGACGTCCATGCGGGGACGTTTCGTCGTCGCCACGGACCGCTGGACAAGCGACCACGGGATGTCATGATGACCAGCGGCGGCTATGATGGCGAGCGCGAGGATGAGAGCGACGATAATGGAGACGAAGACAGTGACGACGACGAGCAACTTGATGAGGAAGCAGCGATGCGTCGGCGATCCACGGACGCGCACGTCACAGACCTCTCCAGCGGCTCGACACGGCTTGACTCCCAACTGCAAACGAAGCGGTACGACTCGGGCATGCTTCCACGAGTCCGCCGCATGACTGTCTCGACAGGCTCCGCCTCGCACGTGGTGCTCTCTTCGGGTGAAGAGGGACGGGATGCTGCGGGGTGTGTGAGCGCTTTACCAGCGCACAACATACACGCCTCACGTGCGGCGTCTGGTGCCACCACGGCCGTTCCCGGACTCTGGGCAGCGGCAGACGCAGCATCCACGGGCACCACCGTGGCCGCTTCACGCCCTGCAGGACTGCGTCACGATGATTTGTTTGGGGAAATCGTGGAGGAAACGCGTGTGTGCGAGGAGGACATGCACTCGGCAGCGGAGATGAACGCGTCGTCGCAACAACCACCACCACCTCCGGTAGAAGCCACAGGCGTCGCGTCAGCGGCAGGCGCAGGGCTTGGGAACAGCAACGTTCGGACACCGTTCCCTGCCGTAGCACCCTCGAATGATGCAGTGCCGGTTCCGCCGTCTATCCAAGCTCTGCTCGCACGCCTGCGGGAGCGCGAGGGGACGGCCGTGGCTGGGGTTGCTGCGCGCTCCACGAGCACCTCCTCGCGGCCCTCTCTCGACCCGATTCATCAGCTCCACGTGCAACAGATGAGGACCACTACCATGATACCCCGCGGCCCTACGCCACCAGAGCAAACCTACGCGGACCAGCCCTTTCAGCAGTTTATCAGCAGCGGCTCGCAGTACTCCTCGTCTGTTTCCCAACGTCACCACCACGCACGCGAGGCAAGCACAGGCAACCTGAGCCAGCCAGACGGAAAGGAAAGCGGGGGCAGCCGCCCGAGCGCGCCACGCGCACCTGTGCCGCCACAGCCTCACCACCAACCGCGGCCCTCGTGCTCCTTCCACGGTCTTCCGAACAGTCAGATGGCGTTTGGGAACCGACGGGGCAGCCAGGGCGGCGACGCAGAGTGGGACGCCACCGACACCGCGCATCACGTGCGCAGCGGCGGTGGCGATGGGCTAGCGGGAAGCCTCCAGACAGAAAACGAGCTGAGCAATGACGCCCTCACAGGTATCGTGGCGGGGCACCAGGACGCCGATAACGACGTTCCGCAGCCGCCACCGACAGCGCTGAACTCCGCTGCGACGACCGATATGGCGAGCAGCACACTGGTGACGGAGCGCACCGAGCGGCAGTCCTCGTCACACATGGGCAGCGAGAGCATCAACAACGTCTTTGCTGAGACCGCCAAAGGGAGAAACTTCTCCTTTCTGTCCGATGATCTCACCAGCGCTAGCGTTGGCCTCATCAATGTTGGGGAGAGCCTGCTGAGTGGCATGCCTCTCATGACGGGCCCGCACCGAGGTTCCTCGAACGTGTGCCGGCCAAACGTGAGCAGCCAGACCACCACCGCGAACACCACCACATCCTCCGGGACTATAATACAGGATCTCGGTGACACACACCGCGATAGAGCCACGGCTGCTGCTGACATCGAGGTGCCAGCACAGCAGCAGCAGCAGCAGCAAGTTCTTCATCTGCAAGCGGGAGCGGAGGAAGGGTTACGGCCCACTGGTAGCGCCAGCCTCGTCGGAGGTGAGGACAGGAGCAGCCGGGCTAGCAGCGGCGAAGACTTGGCAGACTCCCTCCGCTACCGGCGACACCGCATGGAGAAAGAAGAGGCGTCGACGGCGGTCTCTGCCCTCACGGGAGGAGCCGTGCTGGCGACATCTCCCGCCTCCACGCAAATCCCATATCCGGATGATCTAGGAAACAGCGTGGTGTCCTCCCGCTCTGCTGAGATGGATCGCTACGTCATGCCAGGGCCGCGCGGCACGGACGGCGGGCCGCCCATCGTGCCAACCACCACCGCCACCTCACGTCCTCCTGGCAAACGGCACGGTGGCGGCGGAGAGGGGAGTGGAGCGGAGTGCCTCCCGACGTTTCCCCCCACCAGCGTTACCTCTCAGACCAGCCGAGATCGTACGGATTCCAACAGCGTCAGCGCGCGCACGGCGACTACGGCCTACGCCCTGGCCGACGCCGCCGCCACCTCCTCGATCCTTTTCCCGCCCCTCAGTGTGGCCACCACACACGTGGGAGGGGGAGGCGGCGGCGCGGAGAGTCATCTCGGCCGGCCTACCACGCCCAGCAGCACGTTCCCTGGCACGGGTAGCACCACTGGAGGTGGGCAGCGCAGCGGCAGCGGCGGAGGCGGCGGGGGAGCCGCGGGAGGAGGAGGACCCGGCACCGACCACAATGACTTCTCCCTGCTCGCCGAGGACGACTTCATGGACACGCTGACGGCGGAAACTAAGGAAACGGTGGCGGAGCTCTCCCGGGAAGTGATGGCGGACATTGCGGCAGAGCAGCTCTTGCGCGGTCAGCGGAGCGCGTCGGACGCTGCGAATGCGGCGTTTCTGCACCACATTGGCTTGTTGCCACTGCCGCCGTCTGCGCAGACACAAACAGACGAGCAGCATCTTCAGCTGCAACAGCAAACATCCAGCTCCGCAGCCTCTCTGCTGCGCACACGCGTCGCGTCGTCGCCTCTGTTTCCCTCTGAAGACGACTTCCCCCTGCGTCACGCCGGTGCCCCGACGGCGACGCCGCTCTCTGCCTCGGATCGCAACACCATGACCCCGTCCTCCCTCTCTGGCCGGCCTCAGAGCCTGCCACCAGGTCTCCCGCTCACGTCGAACCCCGCAAATCCACGCTTTCCGCCGCACCTCGCAACCGCGGCGGCAGGAGTGGCCATGGCGACCACGGCGCCTGCAACCGGAGCAGCAGGGTCTAGTGTGTCCCCTACGTCTGCCGTGTCGCCTCGGACTTTGGGCACTGACGTGGCGAAATCCCTCTTACACCCGACGTACGTTGGCAGCAGCAGCGGCAGCGGCCTCGGTGACGGCTCCGTGCGCTCTGGGACACGCCGCGTCACGAGTGACAGCCGCGACCGTGACGAGGATGGCACAGACGCCCTGGCATCCTCCTCCTTTCACTCTGGCTTTTCAGCAGGCGCCGTGAATGCGCTGATGACAGTTGCTGCCCCCGCTGCTGCTGCTGCTGGGGCTGGGGCTGGGGCTGGGGCTCCCCAGGGTACGCTGCGGCCCTCCGTGCGGTACCCGGTCCCCAACAGCCAGGACAGCCGCACCACCCCACACACCGACAGCGCGGACCAGACCACGGCAGAGCTGTCGGCTCGCCCGCCGGGGCGCCGTCTGTCAACCTCCAACTGGTCGTCAGGGACGACAAGCGCCGACGGGGCCACGAGCTCTCTTGTGGGCGGAAGTTTTTCCACCAAGGCATTCCACAGCGACGCGGCCATCCCGCCCGGCTCCTTCAGCACGCGCAGCGACCACGTGCTGAACAGCGGAAGAGGCAACCCAGGGGTCGGTGCGCGGGTGAGCCCAACGCAAAGGCAATCCCCTACCCCGCCCCACGTGCATGCAGCCGTTGGAGGGTCGGGGCAGGCGGTGGCGGCTGGAGCACTGGGGATTGCGCCGCTGAGTGGGCAAGAATTAGAGTCCTCTATCGTCTCGTCGGTGCGCTCAAACCGGCATCTTGGCGCGACGGCCGTGGCAGCAGCAGCGGTAGCGGCAGCTGTCTTTCCTCTGCAGCCACCTTCCCCACCACACCCCGGCAAGAAGAAGGAACAAGAGCAGCAGCAGCAGCAGCAGGAGGAGGAGGAGCATCCGCAACCCCTCGCGCAGTCCACAGAGCCAGAGCGAGCAGAGGGAGGCGTGGAGGTGACAGGTAAGGGTGACGTGGATGATGCGACTTCTAGAACAGTCCTTTCCCGCGGCCCATCGGCGGGGACACCAGATGGTGGGGAAGATCCTGAGGCACTACAGGGACAAGGTGGGGAGGGCCCCGTCACATCCAGCACCTCACCCCCACACGCAAGGAGCCTAGGCGGCGACCACGAGAACAGCGCTGGGACTGGGTTGGACTCCCGATCCAACTCTGGCCTCGTGCCTCCGCCCTCGTTCCCAGTTGAGCACATGCAGCCGACGCGACCGAGAAGCAACACAACGGACCCCAGCAAGAACACCACGTCATCGTCCTATTCTTCGTCAAATTCACCGTCGTTCCACAACAAGATATCTCGAGGCGAGAGCACGCGTGTGCCGCCGTTGCAATCGAGTACCTTGCGCGGCCTCGGCAGTCACGGTGGTAGCGGCCGCAGCACGCGCAGTGACCACACATTCTCATCCCACACGCACTCCCCTATGTACAGTGGGATTCCTGTCCCCGCGCCTTCTGTGAACTACCGCAGTCTCAGTGTGAACACCAACAGCCGGCATCAGCCGAACGAGACGGACAACAGTGGAAGTGCCGTGACGGGCTACGAGAACAGCCTCGCCTCATCTTCTCGTCACCCACGCAGTAAGTCGGACAGCGTGCTTTCCCTGACGTCCTCCTCCTCGTGTGGATCTGTCACGGAGGAATTGGGGGAAGCCAATGGTGACGACGCACGGCACCGCAGCGGTACAAACACCATGGATGAACAGGTCAAAGAAGAGACGGAGGCGGCCACCGCAACAGGGCCTCTCGCTGTGCCTGTGACTCCGTCAGAAAAGAGCCGAGAACCTCTCACGACCTCGCAGGGTGCGCAACACGTGGATCCTACCGTGGCGGTGGCGACAAGGGCAGCTGACCTCCCCGACACACGACAGCAGCAGCAGCTTTCAGGGCATGACGACGACGATGAGTTCGGCGATTTTGGCGAAGTGGTTGTGGTGCCTCCCACAAGCTCCACCGCAGCGGAGCCAGGCGTCAGCCCGGAACCAGCAGCAGCACAAGCAGCACCACCACCGCCACCAGAGGTGGAAGTCACTCCAACGGAAGGGAACGAGGACACGCGGGAATCGAACGATTCAGTTCCCATAACCCTCGTCTCCGAGTCCGCTGTTTCTCCAGAGAGCTTTTGGGGAACGCAGCTGCAGCAAGAGCACGGCTCCGTGGCGCGAAGGAGTTGTCTGAGGCAACCGAAGTCGGATTCAAGTGCCACCGATGCAGTTGTGCATGCTGACGGCGACAGGCACGCGCGTGTGAGTGAGGCACCCCCAGTGGTGGTGGATCCTCCTGGGCCGGAATACGCCTTGGAGGGCAGCTACTTTTTCAACCCTGTACTCGACTACTGCGACAGTGGAAGCGGTGATGAGGATGATGAAGACACGAGTGCTGACAGGCTCCAGACAGGGAAGCACAACAGCACAGAAGCGCTGACAGCGGCAGCAACAGCTAAAGCAAAGCTGAGCACACTCACGGACGTTGACGTGGACAGTGCGTTTGCGCGCCGCCTGGCGCATGGTCACCACAACGACGCCAAGCATGGTGGCTTCCTGCACGGTGCTCCTGCAACGTCGGAGCGAAAGGAACCTGCACAGGGAGCCACGGATGCACGCGACGGCAGCGGCAGCGATAACGAGGGACGGGGTAGTCCCCAGAACGCCGCCGCCTCTTCGACGGCCGATAGCACAACGGTTCCACGGGTCTCTTTGGTTCGGCGCGTGCAGCTACCTACCCGCCGACCCGCTCCCGCCGCCACCGCAGCCGCTACGGGAAGTACCAACAATGCCACTCGCTTCGCCCTACCGAGTGCTTTGGCGCCTCCACCATCCGCAAGCACGGGCAGCGGGGTGAGTCTTCGCTTCGCGCCACCCTCTGGCACGGTCCTTTCCAGTGGGGCCCCACGGCACGCTATTTCGGACTCCACGGACGCTGCACGGGGGCCCAGTTCGGCGGTAGCACAGGGAGGCATGCCTCTGGCGGAGAAGGCAGAGCAGCAGGCGTCAAGCCCCACCGCCGACGGCGCACCGTTAACAAGGGAAACCGTAGGACTCCCTTCTCCGCCCTCCTCATTGGCATCCCCTGCTGCGGTAACGGCATCGGTACCCGCGAACCCCACGGGCCCCTCGGCTGCGGAGAAGCGAATGCAAGCACAACTAGCAGCGGCAGAGGCGGCAGGCGTGGAGGCCCACAACCAGTTACTCGCGCTCGGAGCCGTCTTCCGATCCCCAGGGAACGCTACAGACGAAGAGGCAGACGGCGCCGGCAACAAAGAAGAATCGCATCGCCTCTGGGACTCTCCGCTCAACGCCGCGCCAGCCCTGCTCCCACCGGAACTCGCGGACTACCTGGATGATCACCGCCGTCAGACCGATGCTGCGGAATCGTCCAGCGTGGATGCCGCTCTCTTGCAGCGCTTCGAAGCTGTCTTTGAAACCACGTCCGTCGCCACACCAGAGGTCTCGGTCGAAGCGGCAGCATCAGCGTCCACGCTCCATGACGAAAACAAAAGGGAAGACGCCCATGCCGTTGACCCTCACGCTCCCGACATGGTGAGCCGTGCCTCGGACATGGCCTTGTCACGCACCTTGTCCGCCTTGGGCTTTCATCCCTTGCGCAACCGTGAGCTCCTTGAGCCCGCGCTTCCCCTATGGGCAGCGCTACGGCCCACTTCAGAGGATGCCGGCGCAAAGAAACCCTCGCCGGCTCCTGAGGACGCGCCTGGCGCCACGTCCGTGGAGCCTCAAGGCCAGGCAGAGCCGGACGACACGCGCCGCGCCAGCGACCTGCGGGCGAGCTGGATGAGCGGCGGCAACGCTAGCGCCACCGGCTCTGACCACGTGTCACATCCTTCGGCGTCAGCCACCGCGACAGCCGCGGCGGCGCTGCGTGCCCTGTATCCCAACCATGGCTCCTTCGCCTCGTCAGTGTCCTTTGCGCACATGACGTCACAGGTGGGTGAGACAGGGTCTGCGACGGCGACAGACGTGATGATGATGCTGCAAGCGCAGCGTCGCGTGCGGGCCGCCGAGAGGGGAGGCGGTGCTGGCGGTGGCGTTTCGTCTGTCGACGCGTTGCCAGACGGCACGGAGCGGGCGAGCCTGGCGGATGTGTTGGCAGCGGCACAGGGAACTCAGGCGTCGACTGCGCAGGGCCGTCAATGAAGCCCAGCGTCCCTCCCACTCACTCTTTCACTATCACTGACCCTCTTACGACCACCGGTGGGGTCCCGAGACAGAGGGAGGGGTGTCGGATTCACACACGGAAGCAGCAGATAAGAGAACCACCGAGAGGTCGGCGCACGGCCAGCCTCCGTAAGGGATGGCGCTTCATCTTCTGCTGTGCCAACACCTGGGCATGTGCTACGTTACTCCCCTCTACATTACCTTTTGTACAGTACCTTACTCCATCCTCAATCGCGTTCATGCAGAAAGAAAAAAAAAAAAGTGAAAACAAGAAGAGCCAGGACGGGACGTCTACGCGTCTGTAACGGCCCGTTCCTGCTCCTCCGGAGACACGTTGGGTCGGTCACACACGCGAAGCAACCGGGAAAGGAACCATGAGGGACCTTCTTCTATCGCATGCCACCGCGACGCACTTTTGCAAATGCGAGTATACAGCAGCGACAAAAAAAATCTAAGACTTGAAGAGTGGCACTGTAACTCTGGTGTCCTTGCATCACACGTGCCTCTGTCTCTTCATCTCAGAATATCCTCCCTGGCTCTCCTGTGTCTCCTTTTCCTCCCCTTCCCACATTTAAAGCAACCGCAAAAGAAAAAAAAAATCGAGCACCTCTTCGCGTAACGCCTCACGAGAATTATTTCCTCTCTTCCCCTGACCCTTCCAAACCTCTTTGAGCCATCCACAAAAACAAAAATCCCCAAGTTGACCGCTGTATATCATGTCCAGTGACGCCTTTGCCAAAGTCGCCAAGCTTCCTCCGGATGCCATCTTCTTTCTCTCGGGACGTGCGAAGGCCGCCCAGGGCCCCAAGGCCGATCTTGTGATTGGTGCGTACCGCGATGAGAAGGGCCTCCCCCACCCTCTCCAGGTCGTCCGCAAGGCGGAGCGCATTCTTCTGGAGAAGAACCTTGACTACGAGTACCAGCCCATCGCTGGGCACGCGGGGTTCATTGACGTCTCCCTCAAGCTCCTCTACGGCGATGCAGTGGATCGCCAGCACGTGGTGGGCGTGCAGACCCTTAGTGGCACCGGTGCCGTCATGACAGGCGCCTTCTTTCTTTCCCGTGTCGTGGACCGCGAGACGGCCCAGGTGTACATCAGCGACCCGACCTGGCCGAACCACCGTGGCATCTTCAACCTTGCCGGCTTCAAGAACGTGAAGACGTACCGCTACTACAACCCCAAGACGGTGGGCCTTGACTTTGAGGGCTTCAAGAAGGATGTCCTGGCGGCCCCGGAGGGCTCCATCTTTGTGCTGCACGAGTGCGCGCACAACCCGACCGGTGTCGACCCCACACACACGCAGTGGACTGAGCTCGCGGACCTCTTCCTCCAAAAGAAGCACTACGTGCTGATGGATTCGGCCTACCAGGGGTACGCCAGCGGTTCTCTGGATAACGACGCCTTCGCGGCCCGCTTGTTTGTGAAGAAGGGTATTCAGGTGATGGGTGCGCAGTCCTTCTCCAAGAACCTCGGCCTCTACAACGAGCGTATCGGCACCTTTTCGGTGGTGGTCAAGGACGCCGCCGTCGGAGCCGCGGTGAAGAGCAACCTTGAGGCCATCATTCGCGCCAACTACTCGAACCCGCCTGCCCATGGCGCACGTCTTGTGCACCTCATCCTCTCCGACAACACGCTGCGCAAGGAGTGGGAAGGAGAGCTGCGTGGGATGGCCGAGCGCATCAAGCGCATGCGTCGGACCGTCTACAACCTCCTCAAGAAGCAAGGGACCCCGGGCAGCTGGGAGCACATTGTGAACCAGATTGGCATGTTCTCGTACCTTGGTCTTACCAAGGAGCAGTGCGAGTACTGCCAGTCTAAGAATGTCTTCATCACGCTCACGGCGCGCGCCAACATGGCTGGCCTAACGGACAAGAGCTGCGTGCTGCTGGCCAAGACGATTGACGAAGCCGTCCGCAAGGTCCCTGCTGGCGCCAAGAGCAAGCTGTAAAGTCGGTGCTGAACATCCTACCAGATGCGAGAAAGGAGAGAAGGAGGAACGAGAAATGGGGCTCATGAAAAGCGCTCTGCGATGGTGTACTGTTCGTGATGTCCTCGTTCTCACGCACGATTGCACCTTCGCTCTCGCTACTCACCTTCCGGTGCTCCCAACCAGCCATCTCTTGCTCCTGCTCCCTATATCATGTTTTCCTCTACGTGATGTATTTTCTTTATAGCCTGAGTATCCCAACTGTTGACCTTTTCGATATTCATCTATCGACGTACAGACCCCGTCTATTAACCGCAGCGCTTTCCCTGATTCTCATTTGCTGTCCCATCGTGGTGTCTGACGAAACTTTTTGCATATGAAAGTATTGGGACACTCTGCCCAAAGAAAAAAAAAAAAGAAAAATTTACCAACGATCTATACTCAAAGAAAAACTCTAATTCAATTGACCCTAACCCCACTATCGCACTTCTCTACGATACGCATGTCACACCTCTTCCTCTTTCCGCTTCTTTCTCCACCCTCCCCCCTCCACCTACATCAAAAGAGGCACAACCCATGGATAGCATCGTCTTCGAGGGATACCTCTCTCTCCGCGTTGCACTCCAACCTCCCCCTCTTCACCTTTTCTTTCCCCCCCCCACCGGCAGCATCAATTTGTTTGTGAACGTGCTCATATGCTCTCTCTTCTCCTCTCCTTTCATGCAACTCGGTCGTATTCCCACCGTCAGCGCACATGAAGCTCCACCAAAGAACAACACATATCGACGACACAAGGAATGAAAGCTACCCACGCTAACGGCACGCTTGGATCGCATTCACGGAAGCACCTCTCCCTCATTCCCAGGCAACTTCACCTCTCGCGCACTCAGGTCATGCACCCACGATCCTCGCACGACGAGGCGACAATGCACCAGGAACCAAGGGCACTCCACCCTTGCAGGCCAAACGGTACCTGCACGCACATGTGTGCTCACCACACAGTCGCACAGGTATAACCATCCAGTCCGATCGATTCCCTCCTCTCTCTCTCTCTCTCTCTCTTTCCTCTACTTCTCAACTTACCTTCCTTATCACCACGTACCGCAATTATACGAAAACGGATTCACATACCCAGTTAAACCGCGCTTTCCCGTCTTCATCATTCTCCCTCCCGCTCTACTCCCCGTTAAAAGCTGTTCTAAAAAATTCCTGTAAACGAAAAACAAACACCCACATACGCAACCATGCCCTCCACCTCCGTTGAAGGCAAGGCACTCTACGGCGACAAGCTCTGGACTGGCCTGCACACCCTGCCCCCGGACGGGATCCTGCACCTTGGCGGCATCGCCAACGCGGCCTCAGAGCCTAAGGCCAATCTGATTGTTGGCGCCTACCGCGATGACCACGGTCTCCCCTACCCCCTGCACGTGGTTCGCAAGGCCGAGAACAAGCTCCTCGCCATGAACCTCAACTACGAGTACCTCCCCATGTCCGGCTACCAGCCCTTTATCGAGGAGGGCGTGAAGCTCATGTTCGGCGATGAGGGCCTCATTCAGCTGGGCGAGAACGCCGTCGCGGTCCAGACCCTCAGCGGCACCGGTGCCGTCTGTGTTGGTGCGACGCTGCTGGCGAGCGCGAACGACAAGGAGAAGGTCACCGTCTACCTCAGCGACCCTACTTGGCCGAACCACTTTGGCATCTTCGAAGGCGCCGGCTTCAAGAACGTGAAGACGTACCGCTACTACAACCCCAAGACGGTGGGTCTTGACTTTGAGGGCTTCAAGAAGGATGTCCTGGCGGCCCCGGAGGGCTCCATCTTTGTGCTGCACGAGTGCGCGCACAACCCGACCGGTGTCGACCCCACGCGCGCGCAGTGGACTGAGCTCGCGGACCTCTTCCTCGAGAAGCAGCACCAGGTCTTCTTTGACTCTGCCTACCAGGGGTACGCCAGTGGCTCCCTTGAGGACGACGCCTTCGCGGCCCGCCTGTTTGTGAAGAAGGGCATTCAGCTGCTCTGCGCGCAGTCCTTCTCCAAGAACCTTGGCCTCTACAACGAACGCACGGGTGTTCTGACCGTCACCTCCTACAAGGACAAGACCCTGCTCCCCGTGATCAAGAGCAACCTCGAGCACATTATCCGCGCGCAGTACTCCAGCCCGCCTGCCCACGGCGCACGTCTCGTGCACCTCATCCTCTCCGACAACACACTGCGCAAGGAGTGGGAGGAGGAGCTGCGTGGGATGGCCGAGCGCATCAAGCGCATGCGTCAGCTCGTCTACAGCCACCTCGTGGAGCTCGGCACCCCAGGCAGCTGGGAACACGTGATTCAGCAGATTGGCATGTTCACGTACCTGGGCCTGTCGGAGGACCAGTGCAAGTTCTGCCACTCCAAGAATGTCTTCATCACCCTCAAGGGTCGCGCCAACATGGCTGGTCTGACGGAGGAGACGGCGCTGCTGCTGGCCCAGACGGTCGACGCGGCGGTCCGCCAGGGCAACAAGTAAGCGAGAGGTCAACAGTCAGATGACACGCACGTCTTGGCCGAGCGGTCTGACTATACTGGCTCCACATTTCACGCTCTTGTAAGGGAACGTGAGATGGGACCACATACTACAGCAGTATTTGTGAAAAGTGAAGAAAGGAGAGGAGAAATACTCCCTTCTCTATCTTCTCTATCTTCTCTCTCCCTCCCTCATCGCCATTCTCTCCGCGTTTGTGGCAGTGCCTCTTTTTCATTTCCACTTCTCCCCTCTCCTCCCATTTCCTTCCTGACGCGCCGCGTCCTCCTTCACATATCTTTCCTCTCTTGCGCTGGTTCACCTAGGATCATCAGGACACCAACCAAGTACAGAGGACAGGAAGAGGAAGCGGAGGAGAGGAGGGTGAAGAATATATATATTTGAAATACGCACGGCATTGGTAAGAGCGCATGGAAGGCGTACAGACAGAGCTTATGTCGCAGAGATATCACGACGGACCTTCCCCATTGGTGATCCCCTCGTCTACAGACCGCTCTCATCTCATGCCTAAGTGGCCTCTTTTTTTTTCTTTTTTTCTTCTCTTTCCCGTTGGACAGAGTCGTTTCTTTCTTCACCACGTGTCTCTGTCCTCCAGAGCGATTGTGAGTCCATGATTCCACATATTCGTCTCTCATCGCTCTCTTTCTATCTTCCCCTTTTCTCTGTCCGTCTTCCTCTTCAACTCTTCGACAAACAGAAGCGTTGCTTTTTTTTTTCCTTGCTCTGTTCGTTTGTTGGGTTTCTGTTGCCTTGACTGGTCCTGCGCACGCGTGTGTGAGGAGTGTGTCTAGAGGCATTGCTTTTCAACGTGCAACGACGGTATCAATGCCCTCACAACGATGCACACACACATGAACGGACCCACAAAGACAAAACGAAGGAAACAGAAAGAAAAACAAAGGAACGATAAATTCACACCAATGGAGCCCCTTGAAGATCGGCACCGAAGGGTACTCTGACGTCGTCCTTCGAACCGCATTTTCAGGTTTTTTTTTCTTCCTTTGGCTGTGATTCTTTCTTTTTTTTTTCAATTTTCATTCGGTGCAAGTGATGGTGCTTTACATCTGCTTTCCTACAAGACTTTCTTTCTTTTTTTTCTGTTTGAAACCCTGTTTCAAATTCGTGATCGTCATTTGCTTCTTTTTTTCTCTACCCTTTCTGGGCATCTAAAACCGTTTGTTATTTCTTTTGCCAAGACTCTCTTTCTCCTCTTTTCCTTTAAATACCAACCCGTGTGTGATTCCCTCTTTGTCTCTCTCCTGTTTTTCTGGTCGTTGGATATTCATAGCAAAAACAAAATTATATTAAAAATTGCTGGTATTTTGCCTTTACTTCCTTCGACAACGACAACGTCAGTTCACATCCTGTCATTCTCATCGCCTTTTGCCTGGATACCTCTGTCACAAGAGGGTAAGAACGAAACTTTGTTTTTTTCTGAGATGCAATCCAGTAACAGAACGACGAGGAGGAAGGCTGACATAGCAAAGGACAACGCTAATGTTTTCCTTCTTCTTTGTTTCTTCATGTCTGTTAGCTTGTTTCTCTCTCCCAAGTTTTTTTTTTTTTTTTTTTGCATATCCGAAAAACACCGATTCCACACGACCCCGTGAAGAAGACGCACACGGAAGCAAGACACAAACAAAGACGAAAAGCAAAGCGACTGGAGCACCGCGGAAGTGCATTCTCTCTCTCTCATTTCTCCACAACAACAAAAAAGGGGGCGAGAGAACACTTTACCTCGAGAGGTGTTCCCGGTACCTATCCCTCTTCCATCTTTCTGTTTTCCCTCATCTCGACGCTCTCCGTAGCGGCTCTGTGTGTGTGTGTGTGTGTGTGTGTTTTTTTTTTAGTGTGCTCTCTCTCTCTTTCTTCTTTCACTCCACGTTGGGTAAGAAGAGGTGGGGGAGAGGAAACGGATGGTAACGTATCTATATAAATACCGTGAACTGCGTTACCGCCCACCGTGTCCTGATCCCTGCTCCCGCCGGACGTGAGTATTACGCACATGAACAGGAAAGGAGGGAATGCCGAAAACAAAAGAAAAAGAACTGAGTGCCGCCAACCCCCACCTCCCTCCCTCTTTCTCTTCCTTTATGTACCTATCTCTCTCTCTCTCTTACTTTCACTTGTTCCCGCATTCTTCGCTTCCCTTTCCTGTTAAGACAATGCTCTGTCAGGGTCGATTGTTTATTAAATGATCCTAATTTCTGTACTCTAAACAAAAGAAAAAATGGAAGAGAGAGCTTCATTCCTCGTTCGCAGAATACCGGTTTCACAACCGGCGCACCTCGCCATGCGCGTCCACTGTCATGCCCCGTGCGTGTGTCTCGGTAGTGGAAAAAATAAAAACCGAAGGGCCACAGCGGTACCACCTTCACTCTGCCACAAACGGAACGCAGACCTCTCACTCTTACTGCCTCGCCTTACCGAACCTTTCTATTCTTCTTGGTTTTGACTGTTAGGGACCCAAAAGAACCTGTCCGTCTTCCCTCTCTTTTATTTTCATTTCCGTTCCTAGGCCTGGTGACTCGTTCAACGCTCGACTTCCTCTTCTAGGCTAATACACATTAATAGGGCCGTCTTTTGTTTCCACTTTTTTTTTTCTTCTCTTTCCATTTCCCTTGTCCGTTTCTTTGACGTTATACAAGCCGCTATTCTTCATTTCCCTCCTTGAATTAAACAATCTCTCATTTCTGTTTTTCTCTCTCGCGACACGTTTATCCTTAGACTCTCTCTCTCTCTCACTCACACTCCACACGCAAGCTCAACCACTTGCTGCCTGAGACGTCAACGGCGTATCTTCCAGAATCTTCGTATCTTCGCAGTTCTCCATCTCCACTCGCATTCCTCACCATCACAGCGAAGCCTTTTTTCGAAACGTGTGTGAGGAAAGGCTAGACAACTGAAAACGAAGTTTCGTGTCCTCAAAAGCTCTTTTGGTCACCTCTCCTCTCCCCCCCCCTCCCTCTCCTTCTGTTTTTTGTTGAATTCGCTGTTATATTGCCACACATTACAAATATTACAAGTTTCTTTCTTCCTCCCTATCTCTCCCCTCTCCTCAACACTGTGGTGCGGAGGGTTCATCAAAAGCCAACTAAAGTTTCCGTAACAGAGTCAACTGCGTCAAAAGGAGTAGCTCTCTAAACGAACAAACCTACAACACCACCATCAACAACAAAAAAAAGAATGCTTTCTACTCGCCACCTACTCCGCCGCACGGGCGCTATCATGGTGCCTTCGCTGCAAAGCGCGCTTGCCAGCTCGGCGCTTGTAAGCACAACGGCACTGACCCCGTCTCACACCGTCGCGCTACGCACCGCCGTCCGTCGCATCTCTTCCGACTCCCACACAGGTGCCTCCATCGTCATTGTGGACCCAGAGAAGGCAGCGAAGGAGCGCGACCGTATCGCGCGCAAGCTGCTCACCTCCAACTTCCCCCAGCAGATTGCCAACCAACGCAGTGTGGTGCGCCTCGGCGACGTCGCCCACACGGTGCCGTACGCGCTGAGCATCGCCCTTGACAGCGTCGACGGCAAAGAGAATGTGAAGGAGCGGGCGGCGGAGATTCTCAAGGAGTGTTTCGCGATGGTCGACGCCCATTTGAACATGTACAACCCCGAAAGTGAAATCTCTAAAGTGAATCAACTCCCTCCGAATGAAAAGCACACCATGTCGCCGCACCTTCGCAAGGTTATGACGTGTGTGGTGGAGGTCTACCGCACAAGCGGCAGCTGCTTCGACCCAGCCTCAGCGCCGCTGGCTAAACGCATGCGAGAGGCCGCGCGCAACCCAAACGCGACGGAGGCCGACTTCACCATTTCGGCTGAAGAAGGGAAGCGATTCACGCTGCCGCACAGCTTCAACATTGACCTCAAGGAAGGCACCATCGCACGGCGGCACGCTGAGGCCATGATGGACCTCGGCGGCGTTAACAAGGGCTACACGGTGGATTGTGTGGTGGAGAAGCTCAACGAGGCCGGGTTCCCAGACGTTATGTTCGAGTGGGGCGGCGACGTCCGCGCGTCGGGCGTCAATGTGCAGCGGATGCCGTGGGCTGTTGGGGTGGTGCGTCCACCTCCGGTCAGCGCCGTCGACACCCTCGCAAAGGACGGCCACGACACCAGCGACTTCAACACCAGCGTCGATGGCATGGACGCGGTCCCGGAGGACGGCGCACGGCCCCTCCTGCGTGTCATGTCGCTTCACTCCGAGGCGCTCTGCACCAGCGGGGACTACGAAAACGTTTTGTACGCCAAACCGCTCGACAGGGCCATCTCTTCCATCTACGACTGGCAGACGCGGCAAATGCTCTCGCCCTCGGAGGAGTCGCTCGGCCAGGTGTCTGTCAAGTGCTACAACTGCATGTACGCGGACGCGCTCGCGACGGCGGCGCTGGTGAAGCGCGACCCTGTCCGTGTGCGCTACCTCATGGAGAACTACCGCCGTGACTTCAACCGGGTCACCGATTACGCCGCCTACACCCGGAGCGGCGAGCGTCTGGCGCACATGTATGAAATCGCCCGGGAAAGTCCGGAGCGCCGTGCGGAGCGCGTCGCCAGCGCACTGCCTGCGCGTGTGGTGGTGATTGGTGGCGGTCTTGCCGGGCAGGCAGCCGCCATCGAGGCGGCCAACTGCGGCGCGCAGGTCATTCTCCTCGAGAAGGAGAGCAAGCTGGGCGGCAACAGCGCCAAGGCGACCTCGGGCATCAACGGCTGGGGCACCCGCGCGCAGGCCATGGCCCACGTGCAAGACAATTGCAAGCTCTTTGAGCGTGACACCTTCCTCTCTGGGGTGGGGGGCCACTGTGACCCGGGCCTCGTCCGCTCCCTGTCCGTCAAGAGCGCCGACGCGATTGAATGGCTCTCCCAGTTTGGGATTCCCCTGACGGTGTTGTCGCAGCTCGGTGGCCACAGCCGCAAGCGCACGCACCGTGCACCGGACACCTCAGACGGCACCCCAGTACCGATTGGCTACACCATCATGCAGCACCTCGAGCAGCACATTCGTACAAAGCTGCACGGCCGCGTCACTATCCTCAATGAGACGGTCGCAACGAACCTCATTTCGGAGAGCAAGACGCTTCCCGACGGCAGCCGCGATGTGCGCGTGACGGGCGTCAAGTACAAGGAAATCAGTCGCCCCGATGCCAGCGAGATGGACCTGCCCGCGGATGCCGTTGTGCTTGCGACGGGCGGCTTCTCCAACGACCAGACGACCTCCTCGTTGTTGCGTGAGTACGCCCCGCAGCTCTACGGCACACCCACCACCAACGGTACCTTCGCCACGGGCGATGGCGTCAAGATGGCCCGCAAGGTAGGTGTCACGCTCGTGGACATGGACAAGATTCAGCTCCACCCGACGGGTCTGATTGACCCAAAGGACCCGGCCAACAAGACCAAGTTCCTCGGCCCCGAGGCCCTCCGCGGCTCCGGCGGTGTGCTCATCAACAAGAATGGTGAGCGCTTCATCAACGAGCTGGAGCTCCGTTCGGTGGTGTCGGCAGCGATCAACGCACAGGAAAACGAGTACCCTGGTAGCGGCGGCTCTCGCTTCGCCTACTGCGTCCTGAACGAGGCCGCGGCCAAGCTCTTTGGCCAGAACTCTCTTAATTTTTACTGGAAAACGCAAGGCCTCTTCACACGGGTCGAAGACATTGCCGAGCTCGCCAAGCTCATTGGCTGCGATCTGGAAACACTCACAACGACGCTAGAGAACTACGAGCACGTGAGCAAGGAGAAGTCCGTCTGCGCGGCTACAGGGAAAGGTGTCTTCCCGTGCGTCGTGGGTCCGCGGGGCCCCTTCTACGTGGCCTACGTGACGCCCTCTATTCATTACACCATGGGCGGCTGTCTCATCTCCCCTGCGGCAGAGATGCTCATGGAGCACCATTCCATGAACATCTTTGAGGACCAGCGTCCCATCCTCGGCCTCTACGGCGCGGGCGAGGTCACCGGCGGCGTGCACGGCAAGAACCGTCTCGGCGGCAACTCGCTGCTCGAATGTGTCGTCTTTGGAAAGATCGCGGGCGACCGCGCTGCCACCATTCTGCAGAAGGAAAAGAGTGCTCTGTCACCGAACCGCTGGTCCCCTGTGGTGGTCCGGGAGTCCCGTGCCGGGGATCAGTTCGGTGTGGGCTCGCGTGTGTTGCGCTTCAACTTGCCAGGTGGCATGCAGACCTCTGGCCTGTCCGTTGGGGAGTTTGTCGGAATCCGTGGCGAGTGGGATGGCCAGCAGCTTATCGGGTACTACAGCCCCATTACGCTGCCCGAAGATCGCGGCCGCATCAGCATTCTAGCGCGCGGCGACAAGGGCAACCTGCAGGAGTGGATTAGTCAGATGCGACCGGGCGATTCGGTGGAGATGAAGGCCTGTGGCGGCCTCCGACTCACGCAGAACCCACTCAAGAAGCAGCTGCTCTATAAGAAGCACGTGATTCGCAAGCTCGCCCTCATTGCGGGTGGCTCCGGCGTTGCCCCTATGCTGCAGCTCATTCGGGCCGCCCTCAGCCGCCCGTACATTGACAACACCGAATCAGTCCACCTTATCTACGCCGCCGAAGACGTCAATGAGTTGACGTACCGCGAGCTGCTGACCCACTACACAAAGGAGAATCCGGATAAGCTGCACGTGCACTTTGTCTTGAATAACCCGCCCGAAGCGTGGACAGGGGGTGTGGGCTACGTCGAGAAGGACACCCTCAAGAAGTTCCTGCAGGCCCCGCAAAAGGACTTGCTTGTGGCGATCTGCGGACCGCCGGTGATGCAGCGCTCGGTCAAGGAGGACCTGCAGAGCTTAGGGTACGCCTCCTCGCTGGTGCGCACGATTGACGAGGACATGACGCTTTGATCTCGTCTCTCGTCTCCCTCTCTTTCCCGTCTTTTCTCCTTCCATGCCTCTCCGCATTAGTGTTTCTGTGAGGTGGTGAGGGTGGAGGGAGAAGGGAAGAGGAGGGGGCGTATGGGTGCGTCTGCGAGGACGTCGCTGCTCTTTGGTTGTTTTCACCGCTCCGAGTGTGCTCATTTCGCTCTTTACTCTTGGTGTTTAAGTGTATTCATCCCTCTATGTACCATCACGTGTTCTTTTTCCTTGCGTGACTTGTGTAGCTTGGATACGTTTACCGTGTCATGCACAGCGCGCATTTGTGTGCTCTTTTTTTTTCACTTTTATACCTTCTCTCTTGTTAATCCATTCCGCACTTCTGGCAATTCGCCCCAACGACACCGACTTGCATATCTTTATACACACATGTGAACGGACAGAAAGTCGGATGGTTACCATACACAAAAAAAAGGGAAAACGCCTCCGCCCCTTCGGATCCCTCTCTCCCCTCTTCTTTCAATCACCCCACTGTTACGCAACCACAAAGCGAGCGATACAGTGTGCACTGTGTCTTTTTCCCCCGTCAAAATGTTGCTCTGTCCTCAGCATGGCTCGGCATACTCCGTCCGTCAAGCGCAAAAAGCAAACGTCACACCCTGAAAAGAAAGTTATGAAATCGAAGTACCGATGCGGAGGTGGCCTCCCCCTGCCTTTCGGGAGCCAACGACTACCACCCTCATCTCATGCAGAGTGCAATTCTATAGTGGGGAACGTAAGAACTTGACTCATGCGGTGTGAACTCTGGCAAAGCAAAACCCTTCTTGGCCGATCTGCCATTCGCTTGGCCATCACATTACCATCCTTTGGCGACTTCCCTTTCTTTTTCTAGATCCATACTTTATCTCGTCATCGTCGTTGACATATTATTACTTTTTTTTCTTTCTCCATCGTAGACAAGAAGCTTAGATTCCCTTTCCTCTTCTCCACCCTTTTTTATTTCTCCTCTTTGAGCCGCGAACATTGTAGGGTGATCTTTCCAGGCAAGCACAAGCGTTGCTTCTCCGCCGCGACCTTCAAAACGCCGACAGTCTTCTTGCATCCCACAGGCAACAATGAACGCGTACGAGGCGGCACTGATCCTGTTTGCCAATGCCACCGCGGCCTACTGGGCAGCGCTCGTCGCGGCCATTGTCTCACCTCTGTACGTGTTCATTCTTGCGCCTTACTTTGGCCTGTCCTCCCCTCGCGCCGCCGCCGCCGAGGTTGCCTCCCGTTGCTGCTACGGGACCTGCGCCATCGTCCGTGGGTTTCGTCTGCCCGCCGTGGGTGACGGAAAACGGTGGTGGCCGGCTCGCTCGCAGCGCAGAGGCGCTCCTGTAGAAGGGGCTGCGCCACGCACCACCAAGGGCAAGCGCACTGGCGTCGAGCGCCTCATTGAAGAAGCGCGTGCGATGCGCAAGGCGCAGAATGGCGGGGTCAGCGAGGACGAAGACGACGAGGCCATTGATCTTGTCATGCCCCAGTACCGCAACCGCTCCCCGATTCGTCCGTCCGGCGGTGGCGCGCGCGCGTCGCAGGAACGTGCGGCAAGCGCGCCGAGGGAGTCTGGGTTGTTCAGCACGCCGAACTCCTCTACCTCTGTGCCCTCGGCCCGTGGCAGCGTCGGGCGTCACTCTCTCGCCGCACCTGACGACAACGATGACAGCGAAGCCTTTGGGGAGATTCAATCGCCGTCTAAGCAGGCGGAAAGCGATTTGGCCATTTACGGTCAACCCGTGAAGCGTGGCATGACCGGGCGAGGCAGTGGTCGTGGCTCCACACAGCCCCTCCCGTCCACGGGCGATGCCACCCTCGACGCCGCCATCGAGTCGGGCGAGGTCTACTACCAACCCACGAACCGTCTGCCGTCGATTGAAGACCGCATTCGCCACCTCATCACGCGGCACCAGCGCCACCGCCTTTATCACGAGCGCAACATCACGCGCGATGCACTTGGGCAGCTGTTCCACTCCCCCGCCTTTCACAGCTGGTACACAGAGAATCACGAAGGCCTAATGCGTGAAGTGAGCGTGCGTCACAACGGCTTGAAGCTGCGCTCCTTTGCCTCTGTCTTCACGCTCTGGCTCGGTGTGTGTGCGCTGCCCGCCTTCAGCTTCTCCAACAAGGCCTGGGCGAACCTGCCTTTCTTTGGCGGCAAGAGCGTCGCGGGTGCCTGTGGCTTCCACGCCCTCCCCACTGACGCCCCTACCTCCCAGGCGACGCTGCTGCAGCTGCTCGTACTACGCGCCGAGTGGCTTGTGGAGAGCCGCAGCGTCCCGGCCGCCCTCTCCGCCTTCACCTCGCTCATCCCGGCAAAGATCTTGACCGCCGTATTTTGGTGTGTGAATCGCGTGGAAGTGCTGTGCATCGTGGCGGCTGTGTGCGCGCTCATGACAAGCGCCTTCATGCCTCGCCGTCGTCTCTTCACTGGTGTGCTGGCGCTGGTGGGCCTGTTGGTGGTGCGGGCAGAGGCCTCCCTGGCCACGGAGCAGAGCAGGGTCGACACGGGCATGTTCGGGCTGGGCACGTTCGTGACCATGGGAGTGGTGGCGGTGAGCATCGTCAAGGGTTTGCGGAGTCATTAAAGGAAGAAGGAAGAGAATAGTCTTCATTTGCTGCGGGCGTTCTCTTCTTTTTTTTTTTTCTTCAACCAGGTGTCGTCCTCGACAACGTTTAGACTACAGACTACGTTTCCACAGTTGAACGATGACATGTGTATTTCTTTCCCGCTCTTTTGTGTGGCTGTGCATCATGTTGCCACTGTCATGTGATGCACTCTATAGATGGCTTATTATTCTTTGTTCTGGGAGAGGGAGCGTGGCGCGCGCGTTCTCTATCCCGCATTCCTCATATTGCCGCCCTCTCCCGTTTCCACGCACGCAAGGGATCGCCAATGGACAAGAAAACGAGATTTAAAAAAAAAACGTCAATGGAAAGTGTGTCACTGCGGAGCTTTCGCTCGTGTGGTGGGAGAAGGTGGGGGCACAGACGCTCCTACTCGTATTATCGCATGACCTCCAAGGTGACAGTGGGACCGAACGTCAACACCAGCACGACGATGCCCGTGGCAACACTGGCAGCCCCATGGGGTGAGTGGAGGCCTATCTGCGGCTTCTCTCTCTATGTCTCTCGATGGCTCCATGGAGCCTGGACACCTCTCCTCGAGGGGCCCTCTGTTGTTGTCTAACAGGGATGCCATACATGGTTTTCACGATGCATTCATTCATCTTCCCTTTTGTTGTTTCTGCAGCTCTTCTCCGTCTCCGCCAGCTTGTCGACTGGGGTTCCTACTCGTGGCTATATAACGAGGTAGACCGACGCAAACTAAGACACAAGAAAACTAAAGTTTCTCTTTTCCCTCGCCTCATTCTCTACCGAAGTACGACGCATTAGATACTCTGGCATCCTTTTTCGTAGGAAATACAAAAAAAAAAAGCAGGAATCATGGACCACCGGTTCTCCAAACATGAGTACTTCATCAGTTGCAGCATCACGCTCTTCCTGGTAGGCGTGCTGGCGGCCTCCTATTTCGACATCTCTGTTTGCCCCTACAGTTACTCGGACAGCCCGACGGCGAACGGGGTGGGGTCCGCCGCTGCTCGAGCGGATTGCTATGGCGCCGGTGGACAGGGCTCCTACTCCTGTGACTCCTCACCCCCGAATGAGGCAATGAAGTCCCTCCTTAGCGCCGTTCGCCAAAACAACGGCTTGTCGTGTCACATGATTGACATCGTCATCTGGGTCTATATCGTGGGGCTCGTGGTGTTCATGGGGCACAAGTTCATCACCTACCGCATCCAGGGCATGCACTACTTCTTCCTCGATTACTGCTACTTCCACAGTGCGACGCTGCTCTTTTTTCTGTTGTGGCGTCTTGTGGACGTGGAGTGGTCGGAGAAGCCCTTGATTTCCTGGGGAGCGTACTTGCCGAGCTTTCTTTCGTCTCACGGGAGCGCGGGGGCGGTCAATGCCTCGGCGGCGGCCGCTCCAGCTGCTGGTGGAAATAGTGGTGGGGCTGCAGCGGCCTTCCAGCACCCCCTCCTCACCGCAGGCGGCAAGGGCCGCCGCTTCATCGCCGCCAAGGCGGTTGCCTCCGCAGCCAAGGACACCGCCTCCAGCTTCCCCGACGGCCTCTACTATCCCATCTCCCTTGACATTCTGACCACAAGCTACGTGACAAACAACCTCACCGCCAACGAGGTGCTCTCATCCTTTGTCATCTTTTTCACGCTCCTCGCGGGCTCTCTGGGCCCCATCTTGGGGGCCATCCTCATGTGGCGCAACGCCTTGCTCTTCCACTCGTTCGACCGCATGTCGTCCTGCTACCTGCACCTGATGCCTGCAACGATCCAGGGCATGCTCCTGCACCGCCTCTTCACCGCCGCCCGGCGGGAAATCATGTCCATCAGCCCTGACGAACTCTTTGACCGCGCCCACCAACTCGCCGCCCACTTCCACGAGCCGCTCGAAAACTTTATCCCAAAGGCAGCAGCCGCGGCACTCTCTCTGACAAGCGACGCCGTGGACCGCAAGACCGGGCAGCCCCTGACGCAGCAACAACGTTTCGCGCGTTACGCAAAGAAGCACCCTTTCGAAGCCTTCTGTGGTGAGGGCACCATGTGCTACGACCTCGGCCGCAACGTCACCTATTCCGGTCTCCTCAAGCTCCACATTTACATGTTCTTGGTGTGGGAAATTTTCTACAACGTTTTCAGCGAGGTGCGCCGCCACCAGCGGGAGCACAAGCTGCGGCAGAAGCAGCTCAAGAAACTTGCGCAGGAGCGCGAGGAGTTTATGCGATTGACAGGGGCGACCGAGGAGGAGGCGGACCTACTACGTCCGCCGGTCTCCTTATCCGAAGGGCTGCTGGGGAACCCGGCGGAGCGCGTGACGGCGTACACATGGATGATGGAACACCCCCCAGGTGGGAAGAAAGGACTGCCCTATCGTTTCGTGACGTGCTTGGGGATGGGTCGCTTCCCCACCACGGTGCTCTTTCAGGTGACCCAGCTTATCCTTCACTGCATCTTCTTCACCTGGTGCTATCCTGTGCTGTACCTCTCCTTTCACGTCTTCTTTTCCGCAGTGCCAATCCTGCTCTACGTGGTGGCGTTTGTGCTGATCACCGTCTACAACGCCGCTTGCATGGATAAGAAATGGATTGGCAAACTGCAGCGCATGGCCAACACCGGCATGGAAGCAGAAAGGATCCGCCAAAGCTTCGTCGACCCTGCTGCCGCTGGCGTCGCGGCAACACGTGCCCCAACAGCCGAACCCGACACGAAGAAATCCCAGTAGTCACTGCATTCGTGCGTGTGATTTGCTTTTGCTTTGCGTTTCCTCCATCGCCGTAGCGGGGCCACATTTTCCCACTCTCTCCCTCTCTACACCTCATCAGACTTCTGCGCGTATATGTTCGACCAATGGGAAGCAGTCTACCTGGGACGCAGTGGGATGGAACACACACACACACACACCAGCTACGCCACAGTAAGTTGGGTGCCCTCTGGGCGTTGGCAACGTTCCCACGAAAGGGAAAGCCCCAAACGCATCTCACGGGTTATATCTTTTCGCCTCTTTATGTTTTTACGTCTTCCCCCACTCTGGTGCTCGGATTCGTATGTCAGTGACCGCATCGGAGCGGTCGAACATCGGATTGAAAAAAGGAAGAAGTCAAATCACTGCAAAAAAAAAAAAAAAAAAGGGAACGTGCCCTCGCCACACAGTAAAGCTGCCTCCTCAAACTGTGCATGCTATGGGCAGAGAGAGACAAGGCGGTTGTCTGCGAACAACACGAATGCTTCACCCCCTGCCTCTGTCGCATCCGATATCTCTCTCTCTCTCTCACTTGTCCAACCAAATCACAACAGTTCCTACGGCAAAGAAGGACAAGTAAAAAAACAAACGGAATTCGCGCGCGAAAAGCGCTTTCACACCTCCCCACATACCAACCGCGCACACCAGACATGAAGCAGTTCAGCAGCTACCGCGAGCGTAAGCAGCGCTTCCATAAAGGGCGGCAGGGCTCCATTCTGATGCCGCACGCCGCACTGTCCGGGCTGCTCTTCACCATCAACCCTCGACAGGACCAACGAGCCATGCGAGAGGCTCAGCTGTACCTGAACAACCTCACGAGCGACCTGCGCGCTGCACACCATCGCTTCCAGCAGCACCAGCAACAGCTGTCCGATGGTGTTGGAGTCCCCGCCGTCGACGAACGGAACGGCGAGGCGTCTGAAACCGCAGCCGAGGAGACGCTTTCGGAGGTTAAGCCGGCAACCACCTCCAGCTTACTCGCAGCCGAACTCGCAGAGGCGATGGAGCACCACCACCACCACCAAGCAAAGCCGGAACGCAAGCGCGGGCGAGGACAGAGCGACGACGACGAGCACCCCGACAGCTGCGACCAGAGCGCGAGCGATAAAGATGACGACGAGGGCGGCCACCGACGGGGCGGCCGCAACGGAAAGGCCCGAGCCCCTCTCTCAGAGCAGTGGTTTGCTTCCCTGGAAACGTCCTGCAAGGGTTACATGCTGCTGAATATCCCCACTGTGAACCCGATGGCTACCTGCGTAGTCTGCCGCGCGGGTGGTGGTGGCGGTGGTGCGTCGGAGGCCAACAAGAGCACCCCTAACGAAGACGACGTAACTGCAGGCGAGCGGGAGGGAGGCGAGGGGGTGGAAGAGCAAAAATCGCCGTCGTCAGCGCTTCCTCCGCACGCCATTGTGGTCAACCCGTTGGTCAGCCACGTGGTGGAGCGCGTCTTTGCGGACCTGCTGAGTCAGAACGGGAGTCCGGTTTTCCGTCACTGCTTCCGCCTCAGTCCTGTGGAACTAACGTGCTGTCCGACACTGCCAGAGATGCAGGTGGCCGTGAAGCACCTCCTCGCAATGCATTTTCCGCCCGCCGCCAAGAGCGGCACCGATGCCACGACCACAGGGATGACGCCAGAGGGCGAAGCCCTTTCGTTCGAGGCACCCATCCCCCTCGCGGAGCCGCTGTCGCATGGTACTCCGGCAGGAACCGCGAAGAAGGTAAAGCACATGCACACGGTCGCCCTTAACTTCAATGTGAAGAACAACACCAACGTGGAAGCGAAGAAGGCCCAGTTCCAAACGCAGCTGCAAAGCGCCATCCCCATGAACCGTTTCATTGTGGTTTCCCTTGCCACGTTATCCCAGAAGAAGGTGGCTGTCGATGCCGTCCTCTGCGTCCACGTCATTCATGCGACGTGCGTGATGGGCGTGCAACGGCTCTACAACGAACGTCGCGGGTACCACCTCCACGACCTCAGCGAAGAAAAACTGGAGCTTTCCAACTCCGTCGTCCCCACCAAACCTCCCACCGCCGAGGTCTAATTAACTGAAAAGAAACTCGCTCCCAACAAAAAAGATACGAAAAGAAACCGCGTGAAGCTCCGTAAAGGCACGCTGCAAACGCCCCAAAAAGCACACGCGCCAGCAACGCCGCGCCCTTCACATAACAAGCCCCCAACCAAGGAAAAGCCAATAGACCACCATGGATGACCACCACCACTTTTCTTCTCCCAGTTGCACTGGCCACCACCCTCTTCCAAGAAGGTAGGTTCTTTTCCGCTGCGGTTCGTGGCTGCCTTTCCCGCGCGGCGGCAAGCGCGTCCCTCGTTTGCGGTTGGAGGGCGGGGCTGCTCCGCGGCGGGGCAGGCGCGGTGTTGCCTTCCCCCCCCCCTCCCCCTCTCGGGAAACCCCTCCTCGCGCGGGGAGGGCATCGCCTGATGGGAAAACAAACAAACCCCCCCCCTCCCCCGCGCGGAGCGCTGGCGAAACGACCGGAAGCATGGAAACCCCCAAACAAGAAAGGAAACGACACCTGGACATGCTGGCGCTCCCCAACCACCGAACACACCACCACCGCCCTTCCCCTCCCTTATCGCTGCTTTAGTGGTAATTGTCTCCAAAGAAAAATAAAACTAGAGGAGCAGCGAAATGAGCGCGCGCGCCACGCAAGCGCCAGACGCTGAGATCCGCCGAGTGGTAGCCACCTTGATTTGTCAAAACAATTTTTCCAGTTTCACGTCGAAAACATTACCTAGTGCAGAATGCATCGAGGAAGTACTCTTTTCGCCATCATCGACTGCCCTCGCCGAGATCCTCCAGGCGACCATTGCAACTGTGCAACCATCCAGTCAAGGACAGATTGAGCTGGACATCTTACATACCAAATGCGTTCACATCATCTCCTTTCCGGAGAACTTCGCGATTTTCCTTGGTACCCACCCCAGGACCAAGGACCTTCACGAAAACAATGAGCGGTTTGACCACACGCTGTACGCAGAAAAATTGGCCGATGTCTTCTGGCACATCGTTCTTTCAGTGAGCGACGAGCACGAGAGTGCTACGGAAACGGACGTCACATCCAGAGCAAATATTTTTACCCGCGCCTTTGCTGCAGCTGCTGTCCGTCGAGGGTTCTCACCTGTTCTTTTTGACCGGTTTATTGCTGTCACAAAGGATTTACTCGTCTACCAAGGAAGCGAAAATAGAAACACTTCCACAATTCAGGAATGCCTCCGTGCAACCACAGAGGGCGTATTTGAGGGAGCGACAAACCGAAAAATCGCTTTACGGAAAACAGGCACTGTTGCCTTTCGGCTGTCTGGGTCGTGGAACGCTTGGATGCAAACTCTTGTTAGGGCGGGTGAACGAAGTCACAGTAGTCAAGCCGTGATTGCGGACTTTTGCGTGCCGAATATCCAGGATGGCGACAAAGGGGCATCCGCTGTTGCGCTCCTTGAGAATGACTGCCGCAAACAGCTGCGCAAATACTTTCTTGACACCGCACTCACGACGGTATCAACGCCTCGTCACCATCTGCGTTTCATCTACACGAAATTGTTTCCTTCCCTGTGGAACGAGCAAATGACGGACGAAAGGTCTTCGCCACCTCCACCGTTGTTGATGGAGACCTTGAAACATGTCTTTGCCGCTTGGCAGTCGACCGACGTGGTTACACATGGGGCGCCGCAAATTAACGAAACGCTCTTTCATTCGACCATGTACGCCTTACTCTTCCTCAAGGACGAGAAGAAGATCGCGTTACCGCCACCTCTTTTAGCTCCTCTTCTCAGCGGTGTCACGGCTCGTCTGCAATGTGTGCACATGGAAAGACAGGGCTACGGTATGGCTGTTGCTGCGGCCTTCGCAGCATTCTTTATCGACAACGGTGAGGTGGCTGCGAACTTTCTCAAAAACGCGGACTTTTCATCCCAGCTCCAAAAATGGCTCGCAGAGGAAGCAGCACCGTCCTTGAGTGCCTCGTCCGTACCGCGACAACTTGGCAAATCCAGTGCTGGTACGAGAGACGGGGCGCGTCAGAGCAACGGACATAATTTACAGGAGCACCCCTTTGTGCGAACTGAAATCCTACCTCTGAGGGAAACCCAAGCCCTTGACCCTGACGCACCATTTTCTTTTTTCATAGAAACGGACGCATTTGTCTCGGGAGGAGACGGAAGCCTTGTTCCTGCGAATGTCCACGTGGGACAAACTGGGGTCTCAGGATATTCGTCAGGTGGTACGCTGCCTGCGTTTGGTACCCAACGACTCGACCGCGATGACGCGGACGTTGACATTCTCAAAACACTTCGTCAGTCTTACGAGTCACTCATGGGGATTGGGAAAAAGGCAAACGCGCAAATGCACGAAACACAGGAAGCGATGGAAGCAGGGTTGAGAGGGATAGCTGAGGTGCTCGATGCAATGAAGAAGGAGCTTTCCAAGAACGGCGTTAATGTCAAGTTTCCAGCTCACATTGATCCTCTTGTGCCAAGTCTTCTTCCTTGTCTGATGTCACTTTCCATCTACGCACCAGAGGAGAAAACAAACATGCTCTATGGAATTCGCTACAACATTGTTGTTGACCTCATTGTACTGTCCACAAAGATGGCGCTGCACACATTAAGCAGTATGATCTACGGCAGCAATTATGGAGTCTACCAACGCGTGGAAATGGCCCGTGCAGCTGGGGACGCTGCCCGTGAGCTTGCGAGTATAGAGGTGAATACCAAGAATAACGAGCCGTCAGCAACAGACGAAACCTCAAGCGAATATAACAAAGCGCGTGGAAAACGCATTTATCCTCCCATTCGGACAGCTGCGGCAGCGCGACAGGATGGGAGTCGTTCTATCACCATCAGTGAAGGAAAGAACACCCGGCGTTGGGGTAATGCAGTGGCCGCTCGCATAAAGGCAAATTCACGTGTACGAACGTACGTTAACATGCTAGGGGATGTTGCGCAGCATTTCATAGCAAGTCTTCTTGCACGACTCGACGCGGACCATTTCAAATTCTTCCAGGAGTCCGACCCCTACGTTCCTGCAGAAATTCTTCGCACGCTGACCGCTGTGTTCCAAGGTGTCTCTCGTATTCGTCATGTGGTCCCTGTTCTTTGCGAGCAAAACATCGAATTTTTCTTCACTGTTGCCATGCATCACCAGCACGTTGCAGTAAGGAAGCAGGCGTGGGTTGTCACAGGTGAAATAATGCGTTGTTGGTGTGGTGCCCCTCCTGCGCTAGAGGCGACCAAGGACAGCTATGCCCGCTCAACAGGATTTACGTACACAGGATCACTTATGTTCTCTGAAACCTGGCTGACAACGTTGGAAGTGCTGCAATCTCTATGTATGGAGCTTGAACGGAAGAAAGATCCCGTCTTTGCTGTTGCAGCGTTGAGTATAGCCCAGGTTCGCGATCTGGTGTTCGAGCAGAAAGATATGGAGGCAATGATGTCGTCACAAGGCGGAGACATCGTCACGCTGTAGAACAACCTACCGGGTGGTGCTCACTCTTTACTGCTACCTTCTCTAAGTTATGCTTACACCTGACGTAGGAACAATCTTCTCGTGCCTGGTAATTGTGTCACGAGAGCAGTGGTATTTGAGTTTATTCGTTATTCGTGTTTGCCTCCCAGCACTGAGCCATATGCGTTCCAATTGGTACAACATGGAATATCACACAAGGGACCGTGTCCTTGAAAAAAGAAGAAGGGCAGAGACGTTAGTGCCTACACTAGCGCTTTCTGTTGCCTTGCCAACAAGAAGAAAAAGCAATGATCTCTTTCGGAAGTTGAAGGTCTAGGCGTGCGTTTGGCCTGCTCGCATCTCGTTCAAACAAAAAAAAAAAAAAAATGTTGCCTTCTACGTCTGTCTACGGTACCTTTTTTTTCCTGACATCAGCTCTCAGAGAGAAAGGCTTTTCACAATAATTTTATGCGGCGTCTAGTAAGACATCCTTTTTCCGGAGCGGTGTCGCATGTGCCCACGGAGACTTTGTCCAAGCGTTTTGCGCGGAAGCGTGGAGCGTCACACAAAGAGGTGACCTTCGAAACACGGGAAGCGCACGCGCCGCTTTCCAACGAGCCTACCTTTGATTTGTCTGGACTGAGGACAAGTAGCAGCCGAATGGTCACAGCTCCTGCGTCGACATCCTTGGACGCTATTCGCTCGGAAATCAACACCATGCGTCGGGAGGCGCAGGCACGCGCAGAGGAAGAAAGCATTCGTCAGCAGCAAGCCAAAGCAGCAGAGAGGACCGCTGTCGAAGAGGCGGCTGAGGCCATAAGACGGAAAACAATGCCGTCTTCTCCAGGGAGGAGCTCTGCAACTAAACAAGATGAGGTATTAAGCTCCATTCTTTTGTCTTCGTACCGCCGTCTACACAAACCGAGCGACACCTTCTACAACGGTCAGGAAGTGGAGCAAGGACTGAGGGCGCTTGACACCATTATGAAAAAGACCTTTTTGGACGACGTTGATGAAGTGGTGAGGCCAAAGGACAAGGCCGCGACAAAAAGGTACATGGAACTCGTATTTCCGCACCTTGCCGAACCGCACGCGAGGTCAAAACGCCTGGACGCACTCTTGGAAACAGTAGAAAGTGAGCATCGAAAACAACTGAGTCTTCTCGCGGATAACAGTGAGATGGAAGCTCAAGAGGACCTCACGGAAACAGAGCAAGATCCACAACTTGTGCGAATTGCATGGTTGAACGCCCTGGACAATCTCAGTGAAGATGTCATCAAGGACATGTGGCATTTCGGGCTGCTTGACACCGCCGTCTTGGAAGACTTGACTACGACTGAGGCGATTGACGAAAGAGGGAGGGAAGACGATGCAGACAAATACACTAAGGAGGACGAGGGTGCAAGCGACGACACGGTGCTCCTTGATGAGCGTGTTCAAGCACTGAAACGGATCCAGGTGGCCCAGGAAATAACAGCCACTATTCGAGCGACACATTTATCCAATAATCCCTCCTTGGATCTGGCTCCTGTGTTGTACAAGGCAAAACATCGCCAGTACGCAGATATCACGGATAAAGAATTGCGACTGCTGGAAAAGCACGAAGAGGCTACAGATCCTGTTATCAAAGAAGTCACCTCCACGGCGACAACGGGCGGAAAGGCGAACGACCTGGTGGCATCACTCAAGGTTACAGAGGCCCTGTTGAATCGAGCGTTGAACCCTTCCAACAGACTACTGTTCGCTGCAGCCGGAAAGGACGCGGCACTGCGTGAGTCTCTTGAGGGACTGGAAAGGATCAAGCGGCAATCGCTCCTCGATCCCGTCTTCCAGGAAGCGGTGGAGTTCGCGCACGCCCTGGAGGAAGAGTCTGTCGGTGGCCACGTGCGAGGTGCGCCACCCGCCGATAAGCTGAAGACCTTGTTCGGCAGAACGTCTGGAGAATCACGTGAGCACAGTGGCGGGAAAGGCAAGGCAAGTCTTTCTGTGCGGGCGCGCCGTGGCACCAACATGGGCCGTGGACCACTTGCACGCGCAAAGCACGCGGCGGACGTGCCCTACTTTTATAACTCAATCCGTAGCGTGGTGCCGGCCAGAGGCTCCTTCAATTTACCCGCGCCTGCACTCACAAAGGAAGAGAAGGCCGCGCTGCGGGGTGTGCAGAAGCGCGCGAGAGGACCGACACGTTTCTCCCGATGAGGGAAGAAAGGTGTATGCTTGTCGTGGTGGTCAGCCTTGGTTGCACAGGTGTCTGTGGAAGTGAGAAAAATAAAAAAGGAGTCTTCACAGTTTTCGTTGTTCACTTTTACCTCTATTCCTTGTGTGGACAGCTTCTGTTACACGAAAGAAACGGGTAACAGGAGGGACAACACTTATAAGCATCTATAATAAGACAAAAGGGAAGTTCATGCAAAAAAAAAAAAAAAAAACTAAGGTTGCTTTCATTCCTGACGTTTGTACCACATTAATGGAAACAGGCAAAAATAGAGAAAATAAAATGTGTGTGTTTTCATCTCCTGCGCAACCACGTGTCCGGTCTCTCTCACTTTCTTTTTTCTCCTCCTTTGTGCTAACGTACATGGTGCTTCTTGTGGTGCCACTTTCTTAACGTAGTTGTTTTCTGGACGGATCGTGTCGA